>SJYT01063686.1:431120-468000 GCA_006410635.1 Cephalophus harveyi
AACCAGTCCATTCTGAAGGAGATCAACCCTGGGATTTCTTTGGAAGGAATGATGCTAAAGCTGAAACTCCAGTACTTTGGCCACCTCATGCGAAGAGTTGACTCATTGGAAAAGACTCTGATGCTGGGAGGAATTGGGGGCAGGAGGAGAAGGGGACGATCGAGGATGAAATGGCTGGATGGCATCACGGACTCGATGGACGTGAGTCTGAGTGAACTCCGGGAATTGGTGATGGACAGGGAGGCCTGGCGTGCTGCGGTTCATGGGGTCGCAAAGAGTCAGACACAACTGTGACTGAACTGAACTGAACTGAACTGAGACCACCAGGGGACCGTTTTATGTTATATATATCCCAATTAAAAATTTATAAAACTTCCTCGAAAGCTGCTCTTCTACAGCTTTTGAGGAAGACAGAACATTTTCTGCTTATCTCATTGGAGTTTCTTTTGACCACCAGTACCACTTGTAGATAGGTGTAGACGGTTGGATGCCATCACCGACTCAGTGGACATGAGATTGGGCAAGCTCTGGGAGATGGTGAAGGACAGGGAAGCCTGGCATGCTGTAGTCCATGTGGTTGCAAAAGTCGGACAAGGCTTAGTGACTGAGCCACAGTGGAAACCACTTGTAGATTTCAAGGTCAACGTCTGGAATTCCATCAGCACTAAGTGGGGAGAAATTGTAAACAGATCAAAAAGTGAGAGGAAGCAGGCCAGGGGGGCGATTATCATCTAGGGAATATGGACAGGGGCAGATCTGCATTCACCCAACTCTGGGGCCCCATGATTGACCCTTGACCTCCTGGAATCCTTGTCTCTCACCTCAGAATTCCTTTTCCTGCTCATTTCGCATCTGGGGCAAGTATTTATGATGCAGCTCTTAAAGCCACAGCTGGACCTTACTCCTTAAGCACTTTGGCTCCTTGTGAGCTGGGATTTCCAGCAACTCTAGGGTTTCTGCAACTTTAAAAAATTTTTTATTTATTTTTAATCGAAGGATAGTTGGTTTACAATATTGCTTTGATTTCTGCCATACATCACCATGAATTAGCCATAGGTGTGCAGATGTCCTCTGCAACTCTTTATACAATTGTTTTCACCTAGGATCTCGCTAGGAGGCCATGTGCCTCTCCATGTCAGGCACGTGGGGGCCACTCATCAAGGCTGTCATCTGACAAATCCCGGGTGAGTGCTGGTTCTCAAGGATAGTGGGCTCATTCCTGCCAGTGAAGGACCCCTACGCTGCCCTTCTCTGGCTGAGACAGAGTCAGAGATCGTGTAGTTCAGAGGTCCACCGTCTCGCACAATCACCAGTTTACAGATGCAATCGTGTTGGTACCAACTTTAGCCTGAAGGGCAGTTGGACTGGAGCCCTCCGAGCTGCAGCCCCTGGGACGGCTGCATTCCTTGTCAAAGTCTACGCTGCGGTTATGTCACGGGGAGATGGGAGGCTTGACTCTCTTCTGTGGGGAAGACTGAAAGATGAGGCATAGGGGGCAGGGGATGCCCCCAAGACTGCCAACCCACAGGCACGCTCGGGAACAGCCTTGCCCATGAAATATCGAAGCACCACGTCTCATCAGGGTGGTGAACAGACTCTCCCCTGCATGTCCCCTCCAGGCTTCACCCTAATAGGAGCTGAAGGGTCGTCTCTTGGCCCAGCAGGGAGACTCCAGGACCCTGGACTGGCCTCTAACCTGCACCTCGGTAGGTATTTTCTGCTTCACAGCCTGGAGAAGGCCTGGAAAGGCAAGAGCGCGACGAATTACAAGGCGTCCCCACGGCTGCAGGCGTGTCACGCAGACACCCGGCCAGGCTCGCTTCCGCCTGGTCATGTCTGTGCAGCGCGGGGACCGAGCGCACATCCTGACGTGGCCCAGCCCTCCGGGGACGTGAGTTCCTGTGCGACAGGCACAGCTGAGCTGTCCCCTAGCGAGGGAGGGAAGTGCCACGTCGCAGGATGGTCCAGGCCCCGACGAGGCTCCTGAAACAGACCCCGCAGGTACAAGCACTTCGTTTGTGGCAGAGGGCGGGTAGATGGCATCCTTGGCTCCATCGGCCGAGAGTAGGGATGGGCCCCAGGAGAGTCTGCGCTGGGGGCATCTCAGTCTTTCATACCTGAGAGCCCTGGACCGACCCGGAAGCCCAGCGCAGACAAAGTGGTCACAGGCCAGGCTGGTGTGCCCCCTGCTCCTCGGGGGGCTGGGTTTGCCACTTGTTCAGCTCTGTTGCCTGGGGTCGCAGGACTCACAGCCCAGGCTCAGCCCGCCGTCTGTGGCTGGCGAGTGTTGAGGCGGTCTGAGCGCGGGTTGGAAAAGAATTTCCCGACACGGAGCATTTCAGAAGGGAGTGGCTTTATTAAGAACGAGGAGCAGAGATCAAGTGGGCACAGCGAGTGCAGTGACCTCCTGACCCATCAGGGAAGAGTCGACAGCTTTCCTGAGTTATTAGCCAATTCTTAGAGCCTCGAGACAGAATTCCTGCCGGAAGGTTGGCATTAGGTGATTGGTTGGGGCGCTAAGCGGCTCTCACCGGAGTGGGCATCTCTGCCTAGGGGGGGAGTCAGGAAGAAGCTTGTCAGCTCAGTTGGCTTCAGAGGTGATCTTGGTCCTGGGCTCTGCTTCGTGGCCTCGGTACAAGGTGTCGCACCTGTGGCCTCGGGGGCAGAACTCACCAGGGAAGGAGCCTGGGGCTGGCAGCTAGTCCTGCTGCCCCACGCACCCACCCGGGACCCTAGACCCGCTGGTCCCTCACCCCCACCCCGCAGAGACCACAGAATGGTCGAGGGGAGGGGAGAGAGGGAGCCCCCGGCCTTGTCGCAAGCACTGGCTTTGGAGTCTCTGGGTTTGGCTCTCGCTCTGATGTCCTCGGGCACATACCCGGGCCGGATTCCCGGCGGTGGAGACGACCCTGACTCTGCCCTCTGCCTCTCACCCGTCACGGGGCACAGCCCCACGTGCGCTCCTTGCACCCTTTGCTCCTGTCCTTCCAGTGCGATGCTCTATCCTCGTGGACGTGAAGCCACCTGGAGGCAGAATCCGATTCTCTCCCCCAGACTGTAGTCAGAACAGTGGTCTCTCCCCACGCCCCAGAGGACCTGGGCGTGGCTGGGCTCCAGGGGTCCAGAGGCGGCCGCCCCCTGCAGGACCCAGTTTTTCTCTTGGCTGCGGCCCTGCCCACCCTCGGTAGCAGAGCCCAGCACCTGGGAGCCGACGGCCTTTCAGCGGGGCGTCCACACCTGAGTCCCGGTCCTAGCCTGATGCGTCACGTCTATGGACCTGTTTCCTCCTCTTTAAAGAGGATGGTCCTGCTGGCTTCCTGAGCTTGAGGGCTGACGGATGGGGGGAAACACCTTGGGCCAGGCGCCTGGGGCTCGCGATAACTGAAGACCCCGTTTTCCTCCAGCTGGGTCTTGGGAGCAAAAAGAGACCCCAGAGAGAGATGGTTGAGGCTTTATTCAGGAGGCACTTGGGAGGGAAGGTGGGTCCTGGGGTCTCCTGTGGCCCCTGGAGGCCAAGGACATTAGAAGCCAATGGCGACGGGCATCTGAGCCACCTCAGAGTCACCCACAGAGGGTTCGGTGGTGGCCTCAGAGTTGTCCCCCGGGGGCACGGGGCTGGCCTCAGAGCTGTCCGCGGGGGGCACCGGGCTGGCCCCCTCGCCGGTCACCGTGGGCAGGGCCTGGTAGGTCTGGGTCCAGAACTGCAGGTAGTTGGTCCTGAGGTGCAGCTTCATAGAGTTGCTATCCATCTGCTTGTTGATTTCCAGGTAGTTACCGTCTTCCAGGGTGTAGGGATCCCAGTTTGTGGGCACTGTCGAGTGGCCCGTGTTAGGGTCCCTGCAGAGTGAGAAAGAAGGCTGGGTGGCCGGGTGGGGCCAGGGGCTCACAGGACGCTGGAGACCCCCATCCCCCGCTCACCTAGGCAGTCTCCCACTCTCTGCCCTGTGGGCACTGCCATGTCTCCCAGGCACTGGTTGGGGCACGTGAACATCCTGGGGCCCAGCCGGAAGCCCTTGGCCTCACACAGGCGGGGTGTCCGGTCTCAGGGAGGAAGTGTTTAAGGGAACAGGGACTGAACCCCTAGCCTGCAGGGTGATGTGGACAGAGGCCGTCCCCACCCCTGCCTTACCCAGTTCTGGCAAAGTTGGTCCAATAGGCAATCATGGCCTTCGAGACAGTCCTGTCTTGGGCCCGGTAGCCCAGGGGGGTGGCGAAGGGCTTCCCGAAGACATACTGGAGGTCATCGGCATGGTCAGCCCCCATCCACTTGGGGTAGAGGGGCATCCGAGACGGTTGGGAGAACAGGTAGGTGTAGGTGTTGGCGCTCCTGAGGAGGGAGGGAAGCCCGCCCAGGTTGGCAGGGTGCCCACCTGGGGCCGCCCACCCCGGAGATGGGCCCCAGGGGAAGGCCATGGGGGAGTAGGGAAGGGTCTGGGCAATTCCCACAAGACTCAGGAAGGGGATTTCCTGGCAGCCCAGTGGTTGGGAATCAGTGCTTTCACTACAAAGGGCACAGGTTCAATACCTGGTTGGGGAACTGAATCCCACAAACTATGCGGCAAGTTCAAAATAAATACATTAAAAAAAAAAAAGACTCAGGAAGGATCTGGATCTTTTCACCCAGGAGAAGGAAAACTGTGGCCACATTTTTGACTTCATGGATTTGACAATTTCAAGTGCATTTACACTTGGCCTCCACCAACGGTATAGAGGCACCTTCCTTCATAATTCAGTATCAAGAAAGATTACTTTTCTCTGCACGTGAATCTGTATCTTGATTTGATGGGACAAGGTAGTGTGCATACAAAGTTATTTCCTTTTGGCCTCAACTGACAGGAAGCTTCAGCCAAATTTATTGCCAAGTTTTCAGCCTAGATTTCTGCGTGCACGCCTGACTCTGCGACCCCACGGGCAGCTCTGTCCAGGGCGAGTCTGCAGGCAAGAATGCTGGAGAGGCTTGCCATTCTCTCCTCCTGGGGATCTTCCCGACCCAGGGATCGAACCTGTGTCTCCTGTATTGGCAGGTAGATTCTTTACCACTCTGCCACCTGGGTTCTAGGTGAAATTTTATCTTCCTACTTTTTAAGCATCCCTCGCTTATTTTTCATTTTCGTTGGCTATTATCACTTGGAAGGTTTAAAAGTGGCCGCAGGCTTGTTCTGAAAGTTGTCAAATTTGAAACCTACCACAGAGAACATCACCCAGCGGCACTGCCTTCCGGACAGCTTGCGGATAGAAGGCCAACTCAAGGACTTTGTGACGGGGAGGGCCGAGGGGTGTGGGAGAGCGTGCTGGCCTGGCCTGGGCCGGGAGTCCCAGGAGGGTTCAGTAGAGCCCCTGGGCCGAGGCTGGGAGGATGGCCCTCTCAAGGCCCGTCAGGCCTGGCAGACAGCGCAGGCACAGGCGGGACCTGAGCCTGGCTGTCCCGGGCCTCCTGGACTCCCGGGAGCTGCCCGCCTCAAGGCCTCGCTGGGAAGGTGTTTGGCATCCCTGGTGGGCCACCCCCGCCCGCCCTCCTCACTTGGCCTGGCTCTTGTGCTGGGCCACGGCGATCTTCGTGGGGATCAGGAAGAGGATGTCAGTCTCCAGGTCCACCATGGTCTTCTTCCTGGTCTCCTGGGATGAGTCCTGGGCCCAGGGCTCGGTGTACACCTCGTACGTGGCATTGGCACCTCTGAGCCCCTTGGTGACAGTGAGCCCGCTGACCAGCTTATAGAAGTCCTCCCTGCAGACACCAAACAGGCACTGGACCCTCCACCCCCTGCCCATAGGAGGGTATCTGCTGCCCTGTGACTGCAAGTTCAAGCCAGTCAGGAAATCAACCCTGAATATTCACTGGAAGGACTGATGCTGAAGCTGAAGCTCCAGTACTTTGGCCACCTGAGGTGAAGAGCCGACTCATTGGAAAAGACCCTGATGCTGGGAAAGATTGAGGGCAGGAGGAGAAGGTAGCGACAGAGGATGAGATGGTTGGATGGCGTCACCCACGCGATGGACATGAGTTTGAGCAAGCTCTGGGAGGTGGTGAGGGACAGGGAGGCCTGGCGTGCAGCAGTCCATGGGGTTGCAAAGAGTCAGACACGGCCGAGCAACTGAGCACCAGGGTAACACCGACGCAGCAGAGGGCCACGGACGCCCTCACCACCGTCACGGCGCCGACTTCCTCACTCGGCCGATGCCGGCCCCTCCGCACCCCCTCCGCTTCCCCGGCTTACTCCGTGACGTCCTGTTTGTTGCTGTTGACGGCTGGCACATCCATCCCGACGAAGAGGTGGCCGTCCATGTCGTTGGTGCCAGCTATGTAGTCGATGTCCGCAGCGTTGGCGTACAGGTTGACGGGGTCATCAGGGATGAAGTCTCCATCGATGACGGGGACGAAGGACAGGTAGTGCAGCTTGGGGTCTGGGGGCGAACAGCAGCAGGTTCTCAAACCTTCCGGTACCCACCTGCGCCTCCCCCAGACCTCCAGGGCAGGAGCTGACTCCGTCCTGAGGCCACCAGTGAGCTGCACCTCCTTTGATGGAGACCGGGGTTCCTCGGCTCCAGCATTATTGACCTTCTGACCCCTTCATTCTGTGTCGTGGGGGCGCCGTCCTGCGCAGTGCAGAGAGTTAGCAGCCTCCCTGACCTCGACCCACTAGACGCCAGTGGTGCCCCCTCCCCGCCTGCAACCACCAGAACCGCCTGCAGGCTCTGCCACGCGTTCCCTGGGCGCAAAATCACGCAGGACGAGAAGCACTGATCCAGGCGCCAGGCCTGCTCCCTCTCCGCAACCTGATGCCCTCTCCCTGTTCTCTCTCTCTCTTTTTTTTTTTGGTCCCTGTTCTCTTGCTCTAGTCTAGAAATCCTGGAGGGGACCGTTGGAGAAAGAGGTGCCCCCTCTCTGTGACGGGTTCCAGTGTGAGACCCCTCAACTGGCCCCAAAGGACCGTATGCCCTGCCCCCGTTAGGCCTGTCCCGTTTCCCCTCCAATTCAGCTCAAAAGAAAATACAGTCACATTTCTGCAAATCCGTGACTATTGCTGCCAGGACACCAACATCCAAGCGCTCAAGTCTCTTATATAAAATGGTGCACTACTTGCATCCAATCTACCGACATCTCCCCATATACATATGTGTGTGTGGCTCCTCTGTCCATGGGATTCTCCAGGCAGGGATACTGGAGTGGGTTGCTGTTTCCTTCTCCAGGGGATCTTCCCAACCCAGGGATCGAACCCCTGTCTCCTCCATTGGCACACAGATTCTTTACCAGTGAGCTACCTGGGAAATCCCCATCCTCCCATATACTTTAAATCATTTCTGTTGCTGCTGCTGCTAAGTCGCTTCAGTCATGTCCGACTCTGTGCGACTCCATAGATGGCAGCCCACCAGGCTCCCCCGTCCCTGGAATTCTCTAGGCAAGAACACTGGAGTGAGTTGCCATTTCCTTCTCCAATGCAGGAAACTGAAAAGTGAAAGTGAAGTCACTCAGTCCTATGTCCGACATTTAATACCTAGTGCAAAATATAGGTGAAGTCACTCATTCGTGTCCAACTCTTTGCAACCCCGTGGACTGTAACCTACTAGGCTTCTCTGTCCATGGGATTCTCCAGGCAAGAATACTGGAGTAGATTGCCATTTCCTTCTCCAGGGGATCTTCCCGACCCAGGAATCAAACCCCGGTCTCCCACATTGGAGGCAGAAGCTTTAACCTCTGAGCCACCAGTGCAAAATAAATGCTATGTAAATAATTGTAAATGCTATACAAACATTATGTAAATAGTTGCTGGGCATTCTAGGGTAGTGAAAGTGAAAGTCTCTCAGTCGTATTCAACTCTGCGTGTCTGACTCTTTGCGACTCCATGGACTGTATTCTCCAGGCCAGAATACTGAAGTGGGTAGACGTTCCCTTCTTCAGGGGATCTTCCGAACCTAGGGATTGAACCCAGGTCTCCCGCATCACGGGCAGATTTTTTACCAGCTGAGCCACCAGGGAAGCCCAAGAATACTGGAGTGGGTAGTCCATCCCTTCTCCATCGGATCTTTCCAACGCAGGAATCGAACCAGGGTCTCCTGCATTGCAGGCAGATTCCTTACTGAGCTATCAGGGAAGCCCTGCAGTGGGGTGGGGGGAGCATGGGGGTGCAGGGAGGGCGGGAAGCCAATTCAAGTTTTGCTTTTTGGAACTTCCTGGAATTTTTTTTTAAACCGTTTTCGATCTGCAGTTTCTCGACTCCGCAGATGCGGAACCCTCAGTGATGAAGTTGGTCTGCATCTTGGGCCAAGATGTTTACTTAGCACTTATGGTTTACTTCATATTAGGTCCAGATGCAAACGATGGCGTTTGCATTGCACTTTGCCTTAGAAGAAGGAGTGAGAGAGAATGATAGCTTCCTGGGTTGCTGAGATTGGCACTTGCAGGGTTGTGCAGCTGGGCCCCCTGGCCTTCCTGGGGTACAGAGGAGGCAGACCTGGAAGGGGAATGCCGCAGCAGGTGTTCAGAAGATGTTTGCTGAATTCATGAACGGAGGAAAGAATGAATGCTTATCTGTGTGCAGAGGCTCTCTTGATCAGGGGTCCATAAATCTGCTGAAAATCATGTACGAATGATCGCCTATGTGTGCGTGGTTGGGGATGGGGCCAAACTGTTCTCCAAGGGGTCATGACCCACTGAAGACAAGAGGAAAGACGCCTCCCCCACTTCCAGCCGTGGCCACAGAGGCCTGCCAGGGCAGGGGTGGCAACGAGCTGCCTGGGGACGCCAGGGAGCTGGTGACAGAGCCAGGATGAGACCCGGCGCCCAGTGGGGAGCCCCCAGCAGCCCCTACTCACATTCCGTGCTCCCCAGGGGCAGCTTATAGGCCAGCGTCAGGGCACGGGGGTCAGTGATCTTCAGACACCCGGCCATCTTGCTGGTGTCGTCCACGGGGCAGCCCACCTTCTCTGCAATCTGGGGGGTGGGGACAGAGAGGCAGTGCTCAGGGAGCCAGACACAGGGTCCAGAAGAGAGTGAAAAGGAGGGAGGCCCCGCCCCCAGAGCGCCCCCTTACACTTTTAGCCCAGAAGAGGGGGTTCTCCTGGATGGCCCAGGGGCACAGACCCACGCCACTCTGGCTGATGGCTCGCTTGATGAGGCCCTTGTTGTAGGGAGAGAGGGTCTGCAATACAGAGAGGTCCAGTCACCCCTGCGCCTGCCTGTCTGCAGGGTTTGGCCAGGGACACACCCATGGCGGCGCCTGTCAGCCTTGCTTCTCCCCATCGCCATCGACTGCCTCCCACTCCTCTGAGCGACCCTTTTAGGGGCCCCCAGACCTGCAGAGAGACGCTGGCGCCTCCGGCCGACTCCCCAAAGAGGGTGATGTTGTCGGGGTCTCCTCCGAAGGCCTCAATGTTCCTCTTCACCCAGGCAATGGCCATGTGCTGATCCCAAAGGCCATAGTTACCTGTGGGCAGGGTGGGGGGCTTCCTCAGGGAGCTTGGCCCACATTAGGCGCACAGTCCGTGTAGGTGGGATGAGATCGACCCTGTCCAGCCCCAGGGTGGCGCGTGGTGTGTCCCTGGGAGGCTGGGTGGGCGGGTGCTGGGGGAGGGGCGTCTCAGGCTGGGGGAAGGCGAGCTGGAGGCCTCGGGCTCAGCTCTCTCCCGTCTGGCCAGAGCCCTTCCTGTCTGTCCGGGGACTTCTGTGTTGTTCCCCGCCCCGCCCCGAGGTGCCGCCTGGGTGTGCCAGCGCCTGTGTCTCTCAGTGGCTCCCACCCCCACGTCTCTTGGGGTCTGGCCAGCTGGCCCGCAGCCTCTTCTCTTTCGCTTCAGCTGCCAAGCGGCTCCTGTGTCTCACGGTCCAGCTCCAGCCCCCCTCATTTAGCAGATGGGAGGCTGGGCCCTTTCTGGGGGGCTGTGGGGAGCTATCTGGGGATGAGGGATGCTGAGGGGCGTGGCCTCTGGGCTCAGCGCTCAGGGGCTGGGCACACTGGCTCCCCCCGCCTGGTGACCCCGGCAGACCTGGCAGGTTGGAGTCGCCGGTGCTGAGAAAGCCCAGGGGCCCGACACGGTAGTTGAAAGTGACCACAATGACGTTGCCCCGCGTGGCGATCTCCTCCCCGTCATAGAGGTAGTTGCTGAGAAAGTTGGCCCCGTGGCCGGACCCCATGAGGAAGGCGCCTCCGTAGATCCAGATCATGACGGGCAGGTCGTGGGAGACTGAGGGGGAGGGAGCCCAGATCATGACGGGCAGGTCGTGGGAGACGGAGCGGGAGGGGAGCAGGCTCCGTGATGCCAGATACACCCCTCCGACACCCCCACACCCCTCCCACGTCCTTCCACGTCCTACCCATCCCCCCCACCCCATCCCATCTGTGCTGATGTCAGGAAGTTCAGCTCTGGCGCCCCCAGACACAACCCAGGGGCCGAGCCAGGCTTCTGGCTGCTTGGGGAGCTGGAGGGCGTGGGGGGAGCGGACCTTCCTTCCTGCCCTGGGGGACCCAGATGTTGAGGTAGAGGCAGTCTTCATTTCCGTAGGTGCTGTCCTGGGTGAGCGTGGCCTGCAGGCACCGTTTCTTGAAGCTCTTGGCCTTCAGGGTCCCTGCGGGCGGCCGGAAAGGCTGGCGTGAGGGTGGGCCCCCCAGCCTCGGGACCCGGCCCGCCCTCGCCTGCTCCCACCTTGCCAGCCGGGGTGTCGCTCGGGCTTCTCCAGGGCCTTGGGGGCGGCGGCGAAGGGGATGCCCTTGAAGACGTCGACAGAGTCGCCAAAGAGGCTCAGCTTCTTGTTGACGCCCTCCACGAAGCCACCTTCGGTGTACACGGAGCCCAGCTGGGCAGGGAGGAGAGACTTCAGGGGGGCTCTGGCTGGTGGGCCCCCAGAGGAGGATAGCCCCCCTGCAGGCTCCGGGTTCCCAGAGGTTCCCCCAAGACAGCTTCAGGGAAGGGCCCACCTGCATCTGGGACCGAGACCCCTGCCACCTGCTCATATCGCTGGAGGAGCCGGTTCACTTCCCATCCCACCCCACCCCTACCCCCAGGATGTCCTGCTCCCTGAATCTCAGAGGAGGCTGGTTCAAGCCATGTGTCCCCACTCAGGGAAGCATTCCAAGAAGGCTGGGACAGGTGGGGTGGAGGTTTGGATTCTCACCATGGCTGCCCATGACCTTGAGCCTCAGTTTACCCGCCTGTTAGATGGGTGACAACACTATCCCCCTCGTGGCCTGTTGGCTTGTCTAACTGCTGGCAGTGGTTGGCAGCCTAGGGATACCAAATGGTTCACACCCAGCAGTGAGCTCCCTGATCAGCAGGCCCTTCTTCCTCCTCTCCTCATCTCCCCCTCGACTGAGTCCCCTCAAATCCTCACAACCCCTGTGCTCCAAGCCAGGACAGACCCCTGCCCACCCAAGGTCACCAGAACTCCCACTGAGCTGGCGCCAGCTGGGCCCTTCTCTTCCAGAGCTTCACCCCCCTGATCTGGGGGGAAAGCAGGTCCGGGCTTTCTGGATCTCTCCTGAGCTAGGTTCCAGGGGGGCGAGAGTGGGCCAGCCCCACATCCCAGGCCTGGCCAGATCACAGCCGTCCTCTGATCTAAGTCTGGGCTGGGAGGGGCCCCCTGCCTCACTGGGGCAGGGGGAACAAAGTTCCAGGCCGGGCGGGAACTTCAGAGGAAGAAGCCGGAAGCAATCCCTGCCAGATGCCTTGGGAGTTGGGCCCCTGTCTCTCCCATCCCTCCATGCTCCAGGAGTTTTTTCCTGAACAGCCTCCCTGGCTGCTGGGAGAGGGCACTGAGGGGCTAGGGGTTGACAACTCTGTGTGACTGAGACCAGCCTGAAGGCCCCCCATGGTGGACAGGGCGTGGGGACCCTGGCCATGGTGGGAGCGTGGGGAGGGGTGTCGCTGGTTGCTGGAACAGCACAGAGGAAACCAGGGTCCCCTCAGCCCCCAGGAAAGAACCCCTCGAGAAGAAGGAGAGTGGCAAAAGGCACCCAGGACCAGGCCTGAAGCTCTGGGCAGCAGGAGTCCGAAGAGCAGGCTGAGGGGTGGAGGGACCAGCCTGGGGGGCGCTGGGGCCCCTGACCGGAGCCCTGCCGGAGCACCCCCACCATCTGCATGTGGCTGTTGGCTCCGTCCTGCAAATGTCTCCCTGCCTGGGTGCTCACACCCGCAAGAGGTCAGTGAGGGTGGGCAGGGTTGGCTGCCCCAGGAGGGGTGGCTGGGCCTCCGGACTTGTATCTGGGCAGAGAAGCTGTAGCAAGCAGGTGCTGGAGGAGCCGGAGATGGAGGTTACACCGGGAGCCGGACTCCAGGGCTGGACTAACGTGGATTCCAGACTCCTGCTCGACTACAGTGGCTGTGTGATGTTGGGCAAATCGCTCGTCTGCTCTGGGCCCCCGTCACCCCTTCTGGGAAAGGGGGACCACGCTGATGACTCTAGAGAGACGACGGAGCCAGAGCGGGGCTGTGGGTCAGGTGGTGGACTCAGCAAGGTTGATCAGTTACACTTGAATTTCAAGTAAACAATGATACATATAATTTTAAGTGTACCTCCTAATCATTGGATGAAACATACACCAAAATTGACTCGTGGTTTATGTGAAATTCCCTTTGAATTGGATACTCTGTATGCGGCAGCCTGAGGCATCTTGCCAGAAATGCAGAGTAAGTGCCCAGGAGACGGGAGACGCTGTTAACAATGGTGGTCGGGTTCTGCCAGTGACTCTCTGTCTTCCCCCTGCTGGTCCCTGTCCCCAGGTTCCAGGTCTGGCTTGGCGAAGGTGAGAGGGGGCTCCCTCCCACGGCCGACCCCTCAGCTGGGCTCTCGCTTACCTTTGCCGCACTCGCGACCGCCAGGCAGCAGGCGAGGCCCCAGACGACTAGCTCCCAGCGGCCCATGGTGCGCGGCTGCCTCTGTGACACCTGCCCTCGGGGCCTGCGGGTATTTATGGGGCTGGAGCCAGCCCAGGGCCGCCTGCGAAGGGACCCTTCCCCTCCTCCTGTCATTGGTCCTTCTTCCTGGCTGGCCGCACTCCAGGTGGCGTACCTGGGGCCAGGGGACAGCTGTTGTTTGCAGCGGGGCTCGGGCTGGGCCAAGGTCACATGCATACACGTGCGGGCATGGTCTGTCTTTCCCAGGGTCTACTGCTCCCGCGTGACCTGGTCCCCACGGAGCACCTGTGCAGGTGACTGACTGCTTACCTGGGAGCCCAGGCAGATGGCCGGGCGGTGGGGAGGGCAGGGGCTCAAGGACTGGAGCTTGGCTGGGTGCACAGTGCCGACAAAGGACTTGCTTTTGCCCTCGGGAAATGGCCTCGCTGTGACCCCGTGCCCTGACTGCAGTTCAGCAGAGGCCTTTTACAGGGTCTTGGCCTGTGACTTCTGGGACAGAGCTGGCCACGGGCTACCGGGCGGCTGGTGTAGCCCCCGCTGGTACCCAAGGTGCGGTGGTGTCTGTACGGTGTGAGGTGGGGGTGAGGGCTGAAGCAGCGCCAGGTTGTCACCAGGCAGCACCGTGGGAGGCGGGGGCGAGACTCCGATCCAGCCTGAAGGCTTTCCCCAAGGAAAAGGAAGGGCCGGGCTTTCCAGCCACACAGACGTCCAAGCAAAGACCCCGGGGCCACCAGCCTGTGGCCAAGACCCAGAGACCTGCAGAAACACAGTTGGTCCATCTGCCTGTCCTCCTATCACTTGCAGCTCCCAGATCTTTTGTGATGCAGAGTGAGTGGAGAGAAGCTGGAGAAATGTGGGAGGGGTGGGTGGCTGCAGGTGGGAGCCAGGAGTTAGGCTGCTGGGAAGAAGGAACGGTGCAGGTTGGGCTGGGCCGCAGAGGTTTGAGGGATGCCGGCAGTGACAGATGAGCTTGTTGGCTCACACCTTTGTCCAGCCGCTCCAGTTCTAAGAATCTGCTCTAAAGGAAGTGACTGAATATGGGGGAGGGGAAGCCTCCTGTGCTCGAGTAAGTTCAGTGTGCAGTAAAAACCACGGAAGGGGGAGCACCCGAGAGCAAACGGTGGGCGGGGTCTAAGACAGGAAGTGAGGTGGAGGAGCCTGGGCCATCACGGTGCCCAGAAGCAAGAAGGCTGGGAAGCTGGAGAAACGTGGGAGGGGTGGGTGGCTGCAGGTGGGAGCCAGGAGTTAGGATGCTGGGAAGAAGAAACGGCGCAGGCTGGGCTTGGCCGCAGAGATGGTATGTCAGAGGACACAGCAGCAAGCCTGGGGCTGTTCTCAGGCCAGAGACCAGACGAGCTGGGCAGCAAAAAGCAAGACTGCGATTGATTGAAACAAATCATCGCCAAGCTAAACAGGCCTTCTGGTCATCACTAGGGCCAGAAATGAGGCCGGGGGACGAGGGTGACGGCACCCCAACCTGCCGGTCAGTGCTCGTGTCTCTGAAGGGGCCCAGCAGACACTGGGGCCTCCCAGCTGCACGGGCACATCTGAGGCGGAATTGATGTTGTTAGGTGTGATGACACCATCACTGTTTTTAAAACAAAACCTTTGATGTGTTAGAAACATACACTTAAGTACCAATTTCCTTAAAACAGTTCCAGCAAAACACAAACACGAAACAGAACAGAAACACGGAGAGGGATTTCTCTGGCGGTCCAGTGGCTGATTCCATGCTCCCGATGCTGGGGGCCTGGGGTCAGGACACCAGACCCCGCATGCCACCACTAGAGATCCTGCACGCTGCAACCAAAAGCCACGTGCCACAACAGACACGGCGCAGCTAAGCTAGCAAATGCAGGTTTTGAATTCAGGAGTATATGCAACAGGTTTGGTTAGGGTAACTGGGGCTTTTTATACAAAATGCAGTATTTTAATGTACATTTGCTCTTTTCCATGAATACAACGCTTCTTTAAAGGGGGGGGGTGGTGGTGGTGTAGGCATGCAGGTTTCTAAGCTGAGGATCACTGAGCACTCGTCAAGGACCTGGCAAGGCCGTGCAGTCCGGCACACAGCAGGCAGGCTCTGGGAACCGTGGGGCTGAGCTGCAGAGGCAGAGGGCTTGCCTGCCCCAGGCGTGCCTTTCTCAGCTCTGCACAGGAACTGAGGCAGCTTCTGGGCGGGGGGCCAGAACCCAGACCTTCCCCTCTGAGGTCTGAGCTTGGCAGCATGGCTCAGGAGAGGTGGGACGAGTCCCAGCTGAGCTCCACCGCCGGGACCAGGGCCTGAGGGAAAGCCTTGCAGTGGTGAGGGGTGGGGGGCAGCCCAGCCTGCCCTTGGGAAGAGCTGCTTCTGGTCTTCTGGCTGAGGCAAGGCGACGGGCTCCCCTCTGGCTGGGGAACCGTGTGGGGTGTGCCCCACAGAAGCATAGGCTCGGCCCCACCCAAGGACCTGCTTGCCCTCTGGTTTCCCACCAGGCAGTGCTGAGACCATGTTGTCGTCCCTGGGAACCCCTCCGCAACATGTCCTTGTGGAACAGGAAGGGTTGAGCGTGCGGCTGGAGCGCCCTCTGAGGCTGCTCTCGCCTGGCCCACCTGCTGAGGGGCACCCGGCCTGCTCTCAGCCATCCCAGCATCGCCAGCATCAGGGCGCCGACGAGCAACTGAAGGGACAAATGACGTCCAGCTGGAGTCCAAGCCCCGAGGCCAGAGAAAACCACTCTCGGGTTCTGACACCCACACAGAGACACTGAGACTCCTTGGGGAAACGTCTTTAATGAGGACAGTTCCAGCTGGGCCTGCCCTTTGCCAGGTCACCCCAGCGGATGGGGTCTAACCCTAAGGACAGTCTTTGCCACCGTGACCTGGACCAGGGTCCTCGCCCTGCCCTCACTTCCAGTCTGACCCCAGCCGGGCAGGCCCCTCCCGGGCCGCACCATCCCCACCGCCGGCTCCCACTGGTCTCAGCCAGGGGCGGGGCAGGTGCTGGGCTGGCAAGGCCAGGCACAGGCACCCGGGGCCAGGGGGCAGCCTGGGCGGGGCCAGGGGCAGCGCACCCAGCTGCTCTCCTCAGACAGGCCGCCTAGGGCCGTGCTGGCTGCTGCAGGCAGCACTGGGGTCCCTGGCGTGTCCCGGCCTCCTCTTCGGGCCTGGGCAGGGGCCTGGGGGGGGCCCGGCCGAGGGCCCGGGGCTGCATTACACGTAGTCCAGGATCTCCGTCTCCATCTCGTTCTCGCTCCCGTCGGACGGCTTGAACTCCTCCTCCTCCTCCTCCTCGTCTTCCTCCTCCTCCTCGTCTTCCCCGGACTCGCCAGTCAGCTGCTCTTTCCCACTGTCCGCTTTGGTCGGGCTGGAGAAGAGAGCTGGGCCCAGAGACCAGGCCGGGCGTGTCCCGATGCTGGCCAGGGCAGCCCCCGCACCGGCCGCCCCTGGGCTCAGCCCCGGGGGCCTGTCTACAGATTCAGGGGCTGGGGCTCCAGCCTGAAGCTGCTCCAGGAAGTAAGATGGCTGGTGGACCTGGACTCGTTTAACCAGCACCTCAGAGCGACCCTGATGCCCAGGGTCCTGGGAACCTCCCCGGAGCAGCCCCGGGCAGCTCGGGAGTCCAGGGGACCCCGCAGGAGTGGGCCCAGGCTGCCTTTCCCCGACTGGGCGCTCAGAGGGGCCCGCATCCTGGGGGAAGCTGAGAGCCCCGGCTCCCGGCAGCTCTGTGGGGGTCGGTGGTCTGGGACGCCCCCACCCCAAGCCTGGAAGGAACCCCAGAGAGGGGTCTTTTCCCTTACTCTCCCCCAGCTCCGTCAGAGCCGCAGGGCAGCACAGGGCTCACTCCCCGCCCCGTGCCCAGGGGAGGGGCGGGCAGGGCATGGCAACAGGGCCCCCGCCCCCCAGGAGAGACAGGAGCAACCTGACCACATGTGGCCGCAGGACGCAGGGTGAGGTCTGGGCATGAAGTGGCGGCCCCGAGGGCAGCCCCAGCCCCTCTTCTGGGCCTGGCTCCTACCTGGACCCCCAGGGCTGAGCGCCTCAGGGAATCTCCGGGGGCAGGGGTGGGGGGGATGCTGGCTCCTGGCTCCCACCAGGTGAGGTTTCCTGTGGAGCAGGTCCTTGAGGGATGCCTGCTCTGGCCCTGGGGGCGTCCACAGCACACGGGGTGAGCGGCTCTCACCAGGCCTCTTGGAGCGGATGGTCTGCCGGATCATGAGGGACATGGTGTCCCTCAGCTCGTCCGTGGTCTTGGGGAGGCACCAGCCGTCCCGCTCGGTGCACGAGCTCTCCGCCCCATCATTGCGGTGAATGACTCTCTGCAACCTGGGTGTCGGAGACAAAGGTTGGGGGTAGGGTTGGGGGTGGGTCTCTGCTCAAAGGGGAGGGAGTCTCTGCTCAAAGTTCTGGGGGGGGGGATCCTCTACTCAAAGGTTGGGGGTGAGTCTCTGCTCAAAGGTCCAGGGTGTGGGTCTCTGCTCAATGTTCTGGGGCGGGGGTGTCTGCTCAAAGGTCCGGGGTGGGCGGTGGGGGGGTCTCTGCTCACAGGTGCTAGTAAGCGGTTTCAGCAGAGCTGGTGTGCTCAGAAAAACAGCACTCAGAGCGCTGTCCTGCAGATAAGCGTGGTCGCAAAGGGCCTCCTCGAAAGCCGCTCGCCGGACTCCAACCTGGGGTAAGCTGCCCCTCCAGCCCAGCACCCCTCCCTCAGCTTTCTAAACATCACTGGGAACAGCTGGGTTAAAAATGTCTGGGATTCTGTCGG
Source organism: Cephalophus harveyi (assembly GCA_006410635.1). NCBI lineage: Eukaryota > Metazoa > Chordata > Mammalia > Artiodactyla > Bovidae > Cephalophus > Cephalophus harveyi. The sequence goes on from SJYT01063686.1 coordinate 448,705, forward strand.
CTCTGGGGACTGGGAAAAATGTCAGGAACCCCGGTGTGGGCCACAGAGGAGGAAGACAAGGACCCCAGCCCAGGGCCACGCTCTGCGCCCAGCACGGCTGGCTGCTTGGGGGCAGGGTGGCCCACGGGGGACCCAGGAAGCAGCTGCTGGGTGCCACGCGAGCCCGGGCGAGGAGGGCCGGCAGCACTTGCTCCCAGGGGCCAGCTGTCCTGAGGGGTCACGGCGGACGTGAGAGGGAAGAGAGGCAGAACACACTTCGGTCCCTGGCGGTTCCTCTGCTCTGCGCCCGAGCGCCCTGGTCCCCGCCTCGGCACCCCCCAGGTACGTACTCCTCCACGTTCAGGTCACAGAACTGGTAGAACATCTGTCGGTACGGCGGCAAGGCGCCCTCCTGGAAGATGTAGACCGAGTCCTGGAAAGGAGGGCCAAGACGAGCCGGAGGGGTCAGGGAAGCAGCCTGGGGGTGGATGGCACTGGAGTCCCCGCAGGGGGCAGCTCCCTGGGGCCTCTTCCAGGGCAGCGGCCTGTGCCAGCCCTGAGACCTGGCAGGCTTGGCTCTCCTCTCTGGATTCAGGCGGGCGGATGGGTCAGAGGCTGGGGCAGGTCAGTAGGACATAAGCTGTGATTCCCCCGGCGCTGATAGGCGTGGAAGCAGCCAGGCCTCCCAGGACCCTAGAGCCGCCCACAAGACCAGCCAGGCGCGTCTAGTGGGGAGGCCCCACTGGGGTCGGGCTCTGCCTCGGCGCCTCCCTGGAGGGAGGCCTCCTCACTTCTCCTAACTGGTCATCTTAGGGAGAGCTGCAGACCAGTTCCAGAGGTGGAGACTACGGCCTAAAATGAGGTTCCTGAAGGCGGATGGCCACTCGGGCGAGGATGCGGCCTCCCACTCTGAGAAGAGAGGAGACGGACCCTGCGGGCATATAGCTGGCCCCAGCCCTCTGTGGCCGGAGACTCCTGCCCAGGCCTGGAGCAGCTCACGTCAGGCCTTGGGATGTCATTTCCTCTGCTAGGTGGCTGTGCTAAGGAGGCCCAGGCCTGGGAGGGCGGCCCTCGTCCAGCCCACGGCTGGGTCCAGGTGCTCTGCTGCGGCTCTGGGCTCACAGCCTTCAGTCTCACCCTGCCCAAGGGGTCACAGGGGCCTCAGGCCCGACTCAGAGGGCAGTGCACGCGGCTGTTGGTGTCTAAGACCCTCCCTGAGATGGACGTGCCCTGGGGTCAACACCCCCGCCCCGGGGGCTCACATCCTGAGCTGTGTTTGGAGGCAGTGCTGGGAGGTGGGAGAAGGGTGAAGGGACTGGAAGGCCAGGGCAGCCTCCATCAGAGCCTCCCCACGTCACAGGCGAGGCCCAGCGTGGGCAGCGGGGCCCAGCCGGCCCAGGGGAGGGGCCGCTGCTCCACCCACCCCTCACTCTCGCCCAGACAGGCTGCCCGGGACACCCACCTTGAGCTTGTACTTGTTGGGGCTCGACTTCTGTGCAGTGGCCGACCCTGAGGGGCCCAGGCCGTGCTTCAGGTCATGCATGGTGACGAGCTGGCTGGCTGCGAGGGGACCACGGCAGGGGTCTGGAATACAGGGGGGTATTTCTCCTGCCCCCCGACCGCCCCCTCCCACCCTGGGGCGTGCTGGCCAGCAGGGCCCTGGACTGACCCTTCAGGAGGCCCCTGCCCTCCCGCAGTCTGGATGCCCCTCTTTCCCGGCGCCTGCTCTGCAGAGCCCGAGGCCCTTACTGGTTTTTTTGACGGTGATGGGGAGGCTGTAGTTGTAGGTGCTGCGCTTGGCCTTGACGGGCATGTCGCTGGGGGCGTAACCTGCCAGAGAGGGCGGGCGCGTCAGGCTAGGGGGTGCAGAGGCCCTGACAGCGCAGCCGGCACCTCAGGTGCACCAGGGCTCCCAGGGGCGGCTCCTGAGAGAGGGCGCAGGGCCCCGATCTGGGCAGACAGCAGCCGCCGTGTCTCGCTGCTTGGTGTGCGGGGCACTCACCGCAGGCGGGGGACGGACACTGACCGGATGCCTGGCCTGCACGGCAGGAGCCGCAAGTAACTGTGGAAGAACAGAAGGACCACTAGAGCGGCACCACGGGGCCAGGATGGGAGCTCGGGTCCATGGGTCTGCGCTGGCCCGCCTCCAACAAGCCCGTTGAGGGCGGAAGGCATGCATTTATCCTCTCCGTGAGGATCTATTCTCATTACCCAAGAGAAGGCTGCAAATGCAAAGCTAGGAAGGGAAAAGGAAAGCACAGGTTTTAGTAATTGTTTACCGTATTTCATTCCACATCGGATTCGGAAGTCAAGCACTTGATAAATCTTGGCCTCTGGGCGTTTTCGGGGGTCATATCCAAATCGAATCCACAAGCTTCTCCAGGGGCCTGTTATCTGGAGACAGAAAGGGTGGAGATGTGAAGTGAGGTTCAGGCTGATTCTCAGCTCCCCTGAGATGCAGCCCCTGCCCCTCAAGCTCACACGTGTGGCTCTGTCTCCTGGGATGGGTCGCTTGACCCTTCTAAGCCTTGGTCTTCCTGTCAGAGGGCATTTTTGGGAGGATTAAAGGAGTATTAAAGCTGAAGCTCCAATACTTCGTCCATCTGATGTGAAAAGCCGACTCATTGGAAAAGACCCTGATGCTGGGAAAGACTGAAGGCAGGAGAAGGGGAAGACAGAGGATGAGATGGTTGGATGGCATCACTGACTCAATGGACACGAGTTTGAGCAAACTCTGGGAGATGGTAAAGTACAGGGAAGCCTGGCGTGCTGCAGTCCGTGGGGATGCAAACAGTCGGACACGACTGACTGAACAGCAACAACAAAAGGGGACGGTGACCCTGGCGCCCTTGGCACAGTGCCTGGCACAGAGGAAGAGCATGAGAACAGTCACAACTGTCCTGACGGGCGGGAGGCTCTGAGGCCGGGTGTCCAGAGCGCCCAGGCTGAAAGGCAGCGCCATGAGACCAGGTCTAGGCCCCCTACCTCACCTGCCATCACAGTCACATTGTCTGCCTGCCCCCTCCCCAGGGCCCCAAGTTCAACCCCTTGGCCAGTAGGAGTGCCTCCTGGTGGCCCCTTGGGGAATCTTGACAATGACACCCTCATCTCCGTGCCCTCTTGGACTCAGTCTGAGGTACGTCTGCTGCGCACTGAAGCCCACTCGACCCGGGGAGAATGAGTGCGTGCAGGCGGCACTGTGGTCAGGGCCCCCAGGAGCTCTGTGGGCGGGCGCGTCAGGCTAGGGGGTGCAGAGGCCCTGACAGCGCAGCCGGCACCTCAGGTGCACCAGGGCTCCCAGGGGCGGCTCCTGAGAGAGGGCGCAGGGCCCCGATCTGGGCAGACAGCAGCCGCCGTGTCTCGCTGCTTGGTGTGCGGGGCACTCACCGCAGGCGGGGGACGGACACTGACCGGATGCCTGGCCTGCACGGCAGGAGCCGCAAGTAACTGTGGAAGAACAGAAGGACCACTAGAGCGGCACCACGGGGCCAGGATGGGAGCTCGGGTCCATGGGTCTGCGCTGGCCCGCCTCCAACAAGCCCGTTGAGGGCGGAAGGCATGCATTTATCCTCTCCGTGAGGATCTATTCTCATTACCCAAGAGAAGGCTGCAAATGCAAAGCTAGGAAGGGAAAAGGAAAGCACAGGTTTTAGTAATTGTTTACCGTATTTCATTCCACATCGGATTCGGAAGTCAAGCACTTGATAAATCTTGGCCTCTGGGCGTTTTCGGGGGTCATATCCAAATCGAATCCACAAGCTTCTCCAGGGGCCTGTTATCTGGAGACAGAAAGGGTGGAGATGTGAAGTGAGGTTCAGGCTGATTCTCAGCTCCCCTGAGATGCAGCCCCTGCCCCTCAAGCTCACACGTGTGGCTCTGTCTCCTGGGATGGGTCGCTTGACCCTTCTAAGCCTTGGTCTTCCTGTCAGAGGGCATTTTTGGGAGGATTAAAGGAGTATTAAAGCTGAAGCTCCAATACTTCGTCCATCTGATGTGAAAAGCCGACTCATTGGAAAAGACCCTGATGCTGGGAAAGACTGAAGGCAGGAGAAGGGGAAGACAGAGGATGAGATGGTTGGATGGCATCACTGACTCAATGGACACGAGTTTGAGCAAACTCTGGGAGATGGTAAAGTACAGGGAAGCCTGGCGTGCTGCAGTCCGTGGGGATGCAAACAGTCGGACACGACTGACTGAACAGCAACAACAAAAGGGGACGGTGACCCTGGCGCCCTTGGCACAGTGCCTGGCACAGAGGAAGAGCATGAGAACAGTCACAACTGTCCTGACGGGCGGGAGGCTCTGAGGCCGGGTGTCCAGAGCGCCCAGGCTGAAAGGCAGCGCCATGAGACCAGGTCTAGGCCCCCTACCTCACCTGCCATCACAGTCACATTGTCTGCCTGCCCCCTCCCCAGGGCCCCAAGTTCAACCCCTTGGCCAGCAGGAGTGCCTCCTGGTGGCCCCTTGGGGAATCTTGACAATGACACCCTCATCTCCGTGCCCTCTTGGACTCAGTCTGAGGTACGTCTGCTGCGCACTGAAGCCCACTCGACCCGGGGAGAATGAGTGCGTGCAGGCGGCACTGTGGTCAGGGCCCCCAGGAGCTCTGCCACATGCTGGCTGCAGGACGCTGGCACGTCGAGCCCCCAGGCCGAGCCCAGCATCCTCACCAGAGCAACGCCCCTGCTGCCGTGCCAGCGGAGAAGAAACAGGCTGTGCACACAGCACTCTCACCCCAGCCCCTGGTCCACAGGCTGTGCACACAGCACTCACCCCAGCCCCTGGTCCTGGAAAGCTCTCAGCTCAAGGCCATTAAAAAAGGTACAATCCCTTTATTTGCAAGTTACATCATCAGTCTTGAATCCCACAGTCACCCCAACGTGGCTGACATGTGACCGCGGAAGCTGAGGGCCTCTGCAGGGGCGGTAACGAGCCGTCTAGCGGGTGCTGGGATCAGGATGACCCTGGCAGGAACCTAGGGGAACAGCAGGCAGACCCTTACCATGTAATAGGCCACAAACGGCAGCAAGATCTTGAGCTTGTCGGGGTGGACACTGATGTTGGCCTTGAGGGCGTTGCGTGACCAGATGGGACGGATGTCAAACAGCTGGAGGGTCAAAGCGGAGGCTGAGAGGAGGGCAGGCAGCTTGCCAGCCAGTCCCAGGGCCCCCCGCAGGGTCCGGCCCCAGAGGAGGGGAAGCCGTGGGGAGCTGCCGCGTGCTCGCTCATCCCTCCCTCGGAAGTGGCCTGTGCACCCAGCACGTGCCAGTGCAGCTGGGCCTGGGTGTCCTGGAAGGACCACGAGGGGCACCGTCAAAGGGTAACGGGGGAGGCAGAGGACCAAAGGCCAGAGTGGGGCCAGGCCAGAGCTCTAGGACCCTGAGCAGCCCCAGAGGGCAGAGGCCTGAGCTGGGACGTGAGGAGGCCCTGGGGACAGCCCAGCCCAGGGGAGGGCTGTGAAAGGCTAGTGGGTGGAGGAAGGCCGGGGCAGGAGTGGCCCCAAGCCACGGGGAGGCTGGGCTGCGCGCAGAAGAGTGGCCCCATGTCCCCTGACCCAGTGACTCGGTCCAGGCAGAAGGCTTCCTCCTCCGACGGCCGCCTGGCCAGCCGACTCTAACGGGGAGGAAGGGCCGGGCCTGACACACAGCAGGTGCCCCAGCTGATGCATGCCCTGGCCGACTGGAGGAAGGAAGTTTCTGGGACCCCAGAGCTCCAGGATGCAGTCACGCCTGGACCGCGCTGACCCCCAGGGAACCTTGGAGGAGGCTGAAGAACACTTTCAGCCTTGGGAAGGCAAGGCGTGCACTGGCAGAGCTTTAGACATGGCACCTGGAGGTAAATGGTTCCCGCGAGTTAATAAACGAGTCTGAGACAAGCATGGTGTCCAGCGGATGAACAGGGGGCAGCCGAGGGACAGGGCGCACCTTCCTCAGCTCCTCCTCCACTTTGTGGTCAATGGGGTTGGTGCAGACCTTCTTCCATGTCTGGACTGCGGCCTCCATTGGCCGCTCGGGCACCTCGTCCCCCTCAAAGTTGACAAAGATGGCATTGTGGGGGCGCCGGGCCCTGCTCAGGCCGATCAGGTTCTCGCCCGAGACGGCGGGATTGTTGTAGCCTTCCCTGGGGGCAGAGAGAGGGCTGAGGGTAGTGTGCCAGGCGTGGGCCTGGCTGGACACTGGCGGCCCACATCTGGGTGTTTCCCCTGGAAGCTGGGCAAGGGGAGGACCTCGGTGCCAGCCGGGGGTGAAGGGGCAGCGAGTTGGAGAGCTCAGGGAGGCTTTGAAGCTGGGCCCAACGTCCCAGAGGCTGGTGACCTCACAGCCGCATCGAGTTGTCACGGCACTGTCCAGCCAGCAAGAAGCTGGGAACAGCCCAGCGTCTGTCAGGCGGAGGGGGGGAATCAGCGGAGGTGCGGCCACACAGGAACCACAGATCCTCTGCTGGCTGTGCTTACTGACATCACAGATCACTCATCTTGAAACGGTCCTTCCATCTTCCCATAACGAAGGACCCAACTTCCACAAGTCCCTGAGGCCACAGGGGCTGGAGACCTGCTTGAGCCAGATGAGGCGACAGAGCTGGGATTCCAGCCCAGGGAGGCTGGGGGGCCTGGGGGGCGGGTGGTGGTGGCACCAACCACTGTCTGGCCGCCTGCGATGGAGCCTGAGTCCCTGACTTGGAAGCATCTCAACGATACTGCAGTGAAGGGAGGATGGATACTACCAAACGGTCTCATCACAGAGCAGAGGCTAACAGCACTCTGCTTCCGCTGCAGGGGACACAGGTTCCACCTCTGGTCGGGGAACTAAGATGCCGCAAACCACGTGGCGTGGCCAAGAATAAAAACAAGTTTTTAAAAAAGGGCTCCGTTTTTATAGCAGAAACCAATACAAGATTGTAAAGCAATTATCCTTCAACTAGAAACAAATTAGAAAAAGCGCTCTGTTGCCGGCAACCTTTATGAGCACGGAACACAGGGGCCAACACTTCCCAGGAGGCTCCGAGTGCCTCCCTCTGTGGTGGGAGTCGGAGCGTCTGGCCTTGCTGAAGCAGGGGAGCAGCCCCAGGGACCCCCAGACGCTCCGCATCAGCTCCCACAACTGCCATCACATGGCCACTTCCACACCATCTAGGCCCCACCCCAACCCACTCTATTATTCTGAAGTACTTTTCAAAGTACATCCTGGATGTCACACAGGGGATTATTCCCTTTTAAATCTGTTTCCATTTCACCTTCATTTTCCATGAGTACACACCATCTGCATATTTACAAAGAACAACAAAGTGATTTTTCACATTGGGAAACAGAATTATAAAGACGGGATCGAAGCTGTGGCTTTTTTCAAAAGCGTGACTCCATCTGAAACCCCCCGAATTTGTCCAGTTTTAAAGACACCTCCCTGAAGCCCCAGACACCCGAGCAGGAGAGCCCCGGCGGCCCTTCCGGGCCCAGCGGCAGCTGCAGGGAGGGGGGCCCTGCCTGGCTGTCTCTGCTGGCTCCCCCCACCTCAACTGCCTCAAGGAGGAGGGTCCACAGGTCATCTAGGAAGTTGAACCTCCCTGGACCAGGGCAGGCCAGTGAGGCGGACGCCAGGCCTCCTCGGCCAGTCCTCGATACCCAGGAAGGTCAGCAGAGCAGAAAAATCGATAGCAGCCCTGGGAGAACAGGCAGGCTCTTTCCATGTGCTGGAAAATCAATAAACCACATAGAAGAAAAACAGGGCCCGTGGGTCTCAGGGCAGCTGGCTTTCCACCCCAGGCCCCCTCCCAGAGGCGCGGGGACAGAGGAGTGACTCCAATGCCGCCAGCCAGCGCCAGGGCCAGCAATGTGGGGGCAGGGCGCGCTCTGGTTTCTTCTTGGACATATTTGTGTTTGTTTCTTAGAAGTAAAATGTTTGTGGGAGGAAAATAATTAAAACATTTTAGAAATATGCAAATTAAAAAAATTAAAACTCTTGTATCTAGTATAATATACGCACAGAAAACTCTGTCACTGCACAGGCTAGAGTTTTCGGCGGGAGGGGATGGACTTGATTCTTTTTAGTTAAACATGTCTATAAGGTTTGGTCATGTCTAACAAGCACAGTTTACTCCTGTGATCAGAAAAAAGGGTGAGTGGGTGGGATGATGGGCTCAACAGGCCTGAGAGTTGGCAACGCCCACCCGGCTCTCGAGTCGCCTTGGAGACAACGGGGCAGATGTCCTGGGCCGGGATGACGTTCAGGACGCTGCTGCGTTCGCTCGTTCTGCGGCCGGTGCTGTGGCTGCCTTAGTTCTTCCCAGCAGAGATGCACACCGATTTGTTTCTGGAGGATGAGCTGTGATGCCGGGGTGCCGGAGGGGGAGAGGAAGCCAGCAGTGGAAGGCTGCTAATGGCTGAAGCTGTTGACGTGGGTGGGGGGACCAGACCGCCCCCTCTCCTTTTGGGACACCTCAGAATGCATTTTTTAAAGGAAGAGAACAATCCCCCTCTCTCTTCAGGGCAGAATCTAAGCTCCTCCGCGGGGTCTGCAGGACCCTCAGCCATCAGCCTCTCGGCTTCCGGGATAATGCCCCTAGACCAGTCCTCTGTGCCTGCCAGCAGCAGCACCCGGGTCTGGTACGCCCTCCCTCCCCGGACCTTCACCTGCCCTTCACCTGCTCTGTTTCAAAGGTCACATCCCCCAAGAGTCCTCCCTATGCCCCACTCACAGTCCACAACAGCCCAGTCCCCACTTGTCTCCTTCAAGACATACGCCTGCCCACTGGCCCCGCCGCCCACTTACTCACCCCACGTGCTCTGCCGGCTCCCCAGCTGGGCCCATAGAGAGCCACCTGTCACGCTCCCTCCAACCCCGGCTCCAAGGGGAGGCCTGGGCCCTGCCAGGCGGACAGTGCTCGTTGATGCAAATATTTGATGAGGGAAAAGAAGGTTCTCGTCCTTCCGCCCCTCCAGAGATGACCGTCTGGGCCCAATCTTCCCGGTTTTCCCAGGCTTCTGTTATCGCTGAGTTTATTTTTATAGCATGCAGTCTGCTCTAGTAAGGTTCTCTGGACATGAGCCATGTCGGCCCATGGAGCCGGGCTCTGGTACAGGCGGTGTGGTCTTCCCTGGCACAGACAGGCCATCATTTAAGTAACTGCATGGCACCTATTCACGGACTGGCCGCCACCCGCTTACCCACTGTGCCACACTCGGCCAGCACTCACTGTGCTGAGTATTCCCAGGGGCTTCAGTCATGCAGAGACACGGGGACTGTTACTATTGCTATCAGGAGGACAGGCTGGAGCAGGAGGTCGGGGCTCTTGTGGGATCACAGGCCCAGAACCTGAACACAGGCCCCCGCCGGCCCGGGCTCTCCCGCTACACCAGGTTCTCCCAGCTTCCTGCCCACGACCAGCCAGGCAATGCTCTCGTCAGTGTATCTTTGAGCACTGAGGTGGGAATCACTATGGGATAAATTCCTACAGGAGGAAGCGCTTGGTCGACTGGAAAGAACATTTAACACCATAGCAGGGGAATTCCCTGGTGGTCCAGTGGCTAGGACTCCGGACTTCCACTACAGGGAACATGGGTTCGATCCCTAGTCAGGGAACTAAGATCCCCTAAGCCACGTGGTATGGCCAAACTTAAAAGAAAACTGTAATAAATCCTGCCAGATTGCTCTCCAAAAAAGTCAACCAACCTCATTCTCAGTGCCCCCGGGTAGGAGGTGTCTGTCTCTCCACACTTTCACGTACACACTTTTGGCAATGGGCCCTACATCTTGATCGACATTCCATGGTGTGGGGACAGCTCTAAGCAAGGCCTCTGGGTGGGATGCAGGGACCAGGGCAGGCTCCTGACTCCCCTGGTCACCAGCTGCTCTGCTTTTGGAGGCACTGGGGCCATGGGCCTGAGCAGAGCCGGCTGCCCTGGCCCCCTGACCCATGGGGGGCAGAGTCCAGCCCTCTGAGCACAGGGCCCCCGCCCCGATCCCGATGCTGCGGGGCGGCGGCCGAGGGGGCACTCACCGGTGCTGTGTCTCTGGGCGGTAGTAGTAGTCCACTGGCGTGTCCAGCCTGGAGAAGATGGGTGGGGGGATGTAGAGCGGCAGGTCCTGGTGGAAGAAGCTCTCCTTCTGGGGCTTGAGCATGAGCACCTTGTCGTACATGGACACCTGCCTGCCGTCCGCCTCTGTGTGCACCGCCAGGTACTGGAAGTCGGACATCCCTGGGGAGAGAGGCGGACAGGCGGCGGACACCCATTAACACTGCCCAGGCGCTGGCAGCTGCCACACAAGGCCCACATCTGTTTGGGGGCGCTGACGGGGGCCTTGCGGGAGAGGTTGCTGGGCAAGAGTGGCAGGAGCTGAAACCACCCTCCTTGAGTCACTTCTGGGAGCTCGGCCCCGGGCGCTCTGAGTCACCTGGAGAGACGTTATTTGTGTGTGTGTGTGGGGGGGTGGTTACATGACACTGAGGATGGAGTCCCGGTCGGGAATGTGTGAGCTGCACCGTGCGCGTGCTGAGATGTGCTCCAGGTGAGGCTGATGCTGCCAGTCCAGGACACACCCTGAGCAGGGAACTGCCAGCTCGGTTAGAGAGGGAAATGCATCGCGGGGAGAGCCCTGTCCCAGGAAGGACAGCCCCCTCTGGTGAAGACACGTTCCACCAGCGATGGCTGTTCAAAACACCCACCGTGTGGGGATCCCAAGGCCTGTTTCAGTCTTCGCACACTTTTTATTCTTCATTTCCAGCCTTTCGTTTTTTCAGTTTCTGCCTTAGACCTGCACCGGCTTCCACAGACACGCTCCAGACTTTTTAGTTATTTGCCAAGTGCTTTCCATGCGCATGGATCGGCTCTCTAAGAGCACCATCTCCCGAATCCCCATGGGGGGCCATCCCGATCCCGATGCTGCGGGGCGGCGGCCGAGGGGGCACTCACCGGTGCTGTGTCTCTGGGCGGTAGTAGTAGTCCACTGGCGTGTCCAGCCTGGAGAAGATGGGTGGGGGGATGTAGAGCGGCAGGTCCTGGTGGAAGAAGCTCTCCTTCTGGGGCTTGAGCATGAGCACCTTGTCGTACATGGACACCTGCCTGCCGTCCGCCTCTGTGTGCACCGCCAGGTACTGGAAGTCGGACATCCCTGGGGAGAGAGGCGGACAGGCGGCGGACACCCATTAACACTGCCCAGGCGCTGGCAGCTGCCACACAAGGCCCACATCTGTTTGGGGGCGCTGACGGGGGCCTTGCGGGAGAGGTTGCTGGGCAAGAGTGGCAGGAGCTGAAACCACCCTCCTTGAGTCACTTCTGGGAGCTCGGCCCCGGGCGCTCTGAGTCACCTGGAGAGACGTTATTTGTGTGTGTGTGGGGGGGGGTGGTTACATGACACTGAGGATGGAGTCCCGGTCGGGAATGTGTGAGCTGCACCGTGCGCGTGCTGAGATGTGCTCCAGGTGAGGCTGATGCTGCCAGTCCAGGACACACCCTGAGCAGGGAACTGCCAGCTCGGTTAGAGAGGGAAATGCATCGCGGGGAGAGCCCTGTCCCAGGAAGGACAGCCCCCTCTGGTGAAGACACGTTCCACCAGCGATGGCTGTTCAAAACACCCACCGTGTGGGGATCCCAAGGCCTGTTTCAGTCTTCGCACACTTTTTATTCTTCATTTCCAGCCTTTCGTTTTTTCAGTTTCTGCCTTAGACCTGCACCGGCTTCCACAGACACGCTCCAGACTTTTTAGTTATTTGCCAAGTGCTTTCCATGCGCATGGATCGGCTCTCTAAGAGCACCATCTCCCGAATCCCCATGGGGGGCCACGGGGCTCAGGGCCCCCACTGTCAGACAAGCAGACCCAGGAAGGCTCAGGCAGGCAGGACTCCCCTCCCTACCCCACGCCTCACCCCGTGGGGACCCCGCAGGAGACAAGACCAGCAGCGGTCAAGACTCACAGGTCCCAAAATACGAGGGAGGGGGTGGGGTTGAAAATTGGAGGCCTGTGGACCTTTTCCTTTGGCCCCGTAAAATGGCTTTAAACATGAGATGTCTCAGAGAACTCTAGCGGCCAAGAGCCCAGGGCCCACAGGGAGCTGCTGGCTGGAGTGAGGGCACCCTGCCTTCTGGACAGGGCCCACGCTCTGCCCTCCCCTCACGCCTGGGCATAGCCTGGCCCCCTTCACGGGCAGATGATCCACGCAGCCCCTGCAGGCACAAGGGTCACGGGCCCGGAAATGACCCAGCGCAGGAGGAATGCACTTCGCAGTTACCTTGAAATTTGAAGACGGTGGAGACGACTCCAAGGCTCTCTATGTCGTATGTGACCTGAGGGTGAGCCTCAGGCCCCAGCACCCCACTCTGTCGCCTGGTCTTCCGCTTGATCCGGAGCAGCAGGCTGTTGGTACTGAAGCGGTTGGCACACACGGGGTGGCAGTAGGGGTCCTTGGGCCGGAAGTAAAGCTCCAGCCTCTTGGTGGCATCTGCGTAGATCTGCAGTGGGGCCAAAGGAGAGAGTGATGTGGAGGCCGGCCGAGCAGCGGGCAGCTCCTCCCTCAGTGAAGGCCCGCTGGGGACCTAGGAGGCTTTTTCTGTTTTGTGTTCTAGGCTTTTAATTCCCAAAAGACTCATTTTCCAAACCCAAGGATCTCAGCTTTTATCTGGCAGAGGACATGAGGACAGTCTCTTCCTTTCTAAAGCTTCCCTGGTGGCTCAGATGGTAAAGAGTCTGCCCGCAATGTGGGAGACCGGGGTTCATTCCTGAGTCGGGAAGATCGCCTAGAGACGGAAATGGCTACCCACTCCAGTATTCTTGCCTGGAGCATCTCATGGACTGAGAAGTCTGGTGGGCTAATATCCATGGGGTTGCAAAAATTTGGACATGACTGTGTGACTAACTCTTTCTTCTCAAAGGTTGTAAAGCAGCAAAGTTGGTGACAATAACTGCCAGTTAAGCAAGGCCTGGTCAGTGTAGGGAACCGCCATTCTTCCGGCAGCAGTTCGTGGTGGTGTTACCCCCGTGTCTGCCATGGAGAGTCTGGGCGGGAGCCACATGACTTGGCTAGGGTTAGGAAATACCCACCCCAAAAGGTCCTAATATTCAGCCTCATTTACAAATGTTTCAAGGTCCAAAGGAGATGAAATCAGTAACAAGCGCTTGGCCCTGACTCGTGTGACTCCTCCTTTCCAGGCCTCGGCTCCTTCTCCTTAAAATGGTAATAGGAGGACCCATTGATCAGATTCTTACGACTAAGAGAGAGAACATATACACAAGGCGCTTATCCTGGCTCCTAAGTCATGGCAAACAGGCTACCTGTGTCATCCATGTAGGAGCCTGTCCCACACAGGCTAAGAAGGAACAGTGTCAGCTCTGTGCATGTGAAAGCACCAGCAACATCCCCTAGGCCAATCTACCTGCTGGCGTCCCAACACCCAGGAAACAACCTGCCCCTTAGCAGGCGTTCAGGAAGCGTCTAGGGAAAGAAGGTTAAAAAGAGCCCCTATCACCAGGGAACAGGTCTATTAGACTGCTGTGCCGGAAATGACCCTAGATGTGGGCCTGGCTCACAGTAGGTGCACAAGAAACAGGAATGGAATGAATGAATGACCAGTCTTTTCCCCAAAGGGCTCACCCTGTACCTGGGTACAAACATCCCTGGGGTTAGCAGCAGTACAGATCCTGTCAAAGCCACAGTAAAGTCAGTAAGTCAGGGTAAAAGAACAAGACATGAATGACTGGGCCTCTATGAGCCTCCTGTGCTCAATGACAGGTTCAAGGCTTTTCAATATTCATAAAGGATGAGGAAGCAGAATTAAGAGTTCAGACTTCAGAGGGAGGCATGTATGTGTTTAAATTCCCGCTGTACTATGTAGGGGCTTGTGTGACCCAACTTTTCTTCCTGTGTCTTTACCAAAAACATGGGCATAATAAAGGTACCTAACTCACAGGACTGGGTGGGTGTCTCCTGAGGAGATCCGGGTCAGCAGGGGCCTGCCGCAGGGGCAGCGGCTCTGGGTGCAGCAGACCTGCGTGCGGCATAAGCCCTCTGGGAGGAGGTCGCCATAAACCCCACCATAGAGCCATGAGAACCTACCCAGGGCTGGGAAACGGACTCTGGGAGGGCAGAGACAGAACCTTGTGCACCAGGACCCAGGAGAAAGGAGCCGTGACCCCACGAGAGACCGACCCAGACTCGCCCAGGAGTGTCCAGGAGTCTCCGGGGAGGCGTGGGGTGGCGGCGGCCTGCTGCAGGGTCGGGGCACTGAGTGTGGCAGGGCGTGCACGGGACCTTTGGAAGGAGGTCGCCATCATCTTCATCACCTCCACCATAGTGTGGCCTCAGGTCAACAACAGGGGGGGAACACAGCCCTGCCCATCAACAGAAAACTGGATTAAAGATTTACTGAGCATGGCCCCACCCATCAGAACAAGACCCAGTTTCCTGTCACACAGTCTCTCCCATCAGGAAGCTTCCATAAGCCTCTTATCCTTCTCCATCAGAGGGCAGACAGAATGAAAATCACCATCACAGAAAACTAACCAATCTGATCACATGGACCACAGCCTTGTCTAACTCAATGAAACTATGACCCATGCTGCATAGGCCACCCAAGATGGGCAGATCATCGTGGAGAGTTCTGACAAAATGTAGTCCTCTGGAGAAGGGAATGGCAAAGCACTTCAGTATTCTTGCCTTGAGAACCTCACGAGTTCAGTTCAGTTCAGTTGCTCAGTCATGTCTGACTCTTTGCAACCCCATGGACCACAGCATGCCAGGCCTCTCTGTCCATCACCAACTCCCAGAGTTCACCCAAACTCATGTCCATTGAGTCGGTGATGCCATCCAACCATCTCATCTTCTGTTGCCCCCTTCTCATCCTGCCCTCAATCTTTCCCAGCATCAGGGTCTTTTCTAATGAGTCAGCTCTTCGTATCAGGTGGCCACAGTACTGGAGTTTCAGCTTCAACATCATTCTTTCCATCACCAACTCCCAGAGTTCACCCAAACTCATGTCCATTGAGTCGGTGATGCCATCCAACCATCTCATCTTCTGTTGCCCCCTTCTCATCCTGCCCTCAATCTTTCCCAGCATCAGGGTCTTTTCTAATGAGTCAGCTCTTCGTATCAGGTGGCCACAGTACTGGAGTTTCAGCTTCAACATCATTCTTTCCAATGAACAGTCAGAACTGATCTCCTTTAGGATGGACCGGTTGGATCTCCTTGCAGTCCAAGGGACTCTCAAGAGTCTTCTCTAACACCACAGTATGAAAAGGCAAAAAGATAAATTTCATTGAAAGATAAATTGCACAGGTCGGTAGGTGCCCAATATGCTACTGGAGATCAGTGGAGAAATAACTCCGGAAAGAATGAAGAGATGGAGCCAAAGCAAAAACAACACCCAGTTGTAGATGTGACTGGTGATGGAAGCAAAGTCCAAAGCTGTAGAGCAATATTGCACAGGAACCTGGAATGTTAGGTCCATGAATCAAGGCAAATTGGAAGTGGTCAAACAGGAGATGGCAAGAGTGAACGTCAACATTTTAGGAATCAGAGAACTAGAATGGACTGGAATGGATGAATTTAACTCAGATGACCATTATATCTACTACTGTGGGCAAGAATCCCTTAGAGGAAATGGAGTAGCCATCATAGTCAACAAAAGAGTCCAAAATGCAGTACTTGGATGCAATCTCAGAAACGACAGAATGATCTNGACATTCTAGGAATCAGAGAACTAGAATGGACTGGAATGGATGAATTTAACTCAGATGACCATTATATCTACTACTGTGGGCAAGAATCCCTTAGAGGAAATGGAGTAGCCATCATAGTCAACAAAAGAGTCCAAAATGCAGTACTTGGATGCAATCTCAGAAACGACAGAATGATCTCTGCTCATTTCCAAGGCAAACCATCCAGTATCACAGTAATCCAAGTCTATGCCCCGACCTGTAATGCTGAAGTTGAAGCTGAAGTTGAACGGTTCTATGAAGACCTACAAGACCTAATAGAACTGACAACCAAAAAAGATGTCCTTTTCATTATAGGGGACTGGAATGCAAAAGTAGGAAGTCAAGAAATACCTGGAGTAACAGGCAAATTTGGCCTTGGAGCATAGAATGAAGCAAGGCAAAGGCTAATAGAGTTGCCAAGAGAAGGCACTAGTCAGAGCAAACACCCTCTTCCAACAACACAAGAGAAGACTCTACACATGGACATCACCAGATGGTCAACACCGAAATCAGACTGATTATATTCTTTGCAGCCAAAGATGGAGAAGCTCTATACAGTCANAACACAAGAGAAGACTCTACACATGGACATCACCAGATGGTCAACACCGAAATCAGACTGATTATATTCTTTGCAGCCAAAGATGAAGAAGCTCTATACAGTCAACAAAAACAAGACCGGGAGTTGACTGTGGCTCAGATCATGAGCTCCTTATTGCCAAATTCAGACTTAAAATGAAGAAAGTAGGGAAAACCACTAGACCATTCAGGTATGACCTAAATCAAATCCCTTACAATTATACAGTGGAAGTGAAAAACAGATTCAAGGGATTAGATCTGATAGAGTGCCTTGAAGAAGTATGGACGGAGGTTTGTGACATTGTACAGGAGACAGGGATCAAGACCATCCCCAAGAAAAACAAATGCAAAAATGCAAAGTGGCTGTGTGAGAAGGCCTTACAAATATCTGTGAAAAGAGAAGCGAAAAGGAAAGAAACACCCATTTGAATGCAGAGTTCCAAAGAATAGCAAGGAGAGATAAGAAAGCCTTCCTCAGCAATCAATGCAAAGAAATGGAGGAAAACAATAGAATGGGAAAGACTAGAGATCTCTTCAAGAAAATTAAAGATACCAAGGGAACATTTCATGCAAAGACAGGCACAATAAAGGACAGAAATGGTATGGACCTAACAGAAGCAGAAGATATTAACAGGTGGCAAGAATACATAGAAGAACTATACAAAAAAGATCTTCACGACCCAGATAATCATGATGCTATGATCACTCACCTAGAGCCAGACATCCTGGAGTGTGAAGTCAAGTGGACCTTAGAAAGCATCATTACAAACAAAGCTAGTGGAGGTGATGGCATTCCAGTTGAGCTATTTCAAATCCTAAAAGATGATGCTATGAAAGTCCTGCACTCAATATGCCAGCAAATTTGGAAAACTCAGCAGTGGCTACAGGACTAGAAAAGGTCAGTTTTCATTCCAATCTCTAAGAAAGGCCATGCCAAAGAATGCTCAAACTACCGCACAACTGCACTCATTTCACATGCTAGTAAAGTAATGCTCAAAATTCTCCAAGCCAGGCTTCAACAGTACATGAACTGGGAACTTCCAGATGTTCAAGCTGGTTTTAGAAAAGGCAGAGGAACCAGAGATCAAACTGCCACCATTCGGTGGATCATCAAAAAAGTGAGTTCCAGAAAAACATCTACTTCTGCTTTATTGACTGCCAAAAGTTTTGACTGTGTGGTTCACAAAGAGTCGGACACGACTGAGCGACTGAACTGAACTCACTAGATGGTTGTGAAGATTCAATCATGCATTCAAACAATATTTTGGAAGCAGGCACAATTAGGGATGTTCAGATTATAAGAGTGATCAAGAGAGACCAGGACCCACAAGAGCTGATCTCAGAACCAAGGGTCCAAGACAGACAATAAAGACTCTAAAACACAACTTCAGACTGGAGTTAGCAGGTGAACTGCTAGCAGCCAAAGTAAGGGCAGTCAGGGAAGGACTCTCTAAAACAGACACTTCAAGACCTGGTGCATTTAAGTCACTGACATACAGCTTTGTACCAGGTAAAGAATTCATCCCAGCTCCACTGTTTGCTGGGTGAACTTGAACAAGCTGTTTTTCAGTTTTCCTGTAAAATCTGGACAACCACAGTCCCCACCTGGCAGGGTTCTGATGCGATGCGAATGTAGGTAAAGAACCTAGAAATATAGCTGCTGCAGAACAAATCTGCAGGAGACCAGGGTTCAATCCCTAGGTTGGAAAATTCTCTGGAGAAGGGAATGGCAATCCACTCCAGTATTCTTGCCTGGAGAATTCCACGGACAGAAGAGAAGCCTGGCGGGCTACAGTCCGTGGGGTCGCAAAGGGTCGGACACGACTGTGTGCCTAACACACATACATTACTATCTTTAACTCTAGTAACCTAACCCTTCTTCCCCTCCTCATGTAGGTCTGCTGTTGTGTCGCTCGTTCGGTCCGACTCCAAAGAGTCGGTGCGACCCCCATGGCCGGCAGCCGCCGGGCTCCTCTGTTCCAGGGGCTTCCCAGGCAGCAGCACGGGCGGGGGCTGCCACTTCCTTCTCCAGGACCTCCGCCAGGCGCGCCTCCGGCTGCGCGGCGCATTCTTTGCCTCCGGGCCACCAGCGAAGCCCCTCCTCCCTCAGATCCCAGGGGAGATCAAGCTACGCCCGGAGCCCCCACATCAGACCCCCGCCCCCTGGCCGCTCCAGAACCGCCTGGAGCCCCGTTGCCAAGGCAACCTCAGATGCCCCCCGGGCTGGTCTCGCCCCTCAGCCGCAGCCCCGCGGCTCGGGCTTCCCCTCGGGACTCCCCGCTCCTCACCCGGGAGACGCCTTCCTCGCCGCCCAGGGTCCGCAGCATCTTGGACACGTCGCGCACCACGCCCGGGTACTCCACACACACCATGCGCCTCTCGCGCCGCAGCTCCACCGGGATGGCGGCGTCCGGCCGAGCGTCTGCCGCCGCCGCCGCCATCCCTGCCAGTCCAGTCAGGCCCACCGTGGGGATGGGGGCCCACACGCTCCTGGAAGCCTCGTCTCAATGGTTCCGCGAAGGAATCGTTCCGGGGTCCCCTCCCCGCTCGCGTGTAGTCTATATCCCTGAGTTCCGTAAGGCTCGAAGGCTTCGAGCAGGACGGCACTAAGGAGAATACCCGAGGCTGGGCGGCAAACGACCGCGCGAACCCGCACCTCGGTGTGTAAAATAATAAGCTGAGGCGCCCGAGGGGCGGGCTAGAGGCCAATCTCATCAACCAACCCGCGAGGGACCCGGAGGACGTGCGAGATCCGCCCAGTGAGACTTTAACCAATGACAACCCGAGGGCCCCGCCCAGTCTTTTAGCCAATGAGGAGTCGAGAGGAAGCCGGGTTCCGGCCCCCTCCTTCCGGTTTCCTTTCCGCCAATAACAAACCACTCGTAGGCGGGTCCCCGCCCCTTCCTCGAATTCCTCCCAATGACAGCTCGAGGGCGGGCTCGAGGGCGGGTTCGAGGAGGATTTCCTGTGTGTCTTCTTTGGCGGGCAGGTCCCAGTAATGAATTGGTTTTCGGACGTTCACCTCAAGAGGTTTCTTGAGGGGCTGGGACCCCCC
>SJYT01063686.1:481619-534623 GCA_006410635.1 Cephalophus harveyi
CCTTGCGCGCCCCCCACCTCCGCCCTGCACGCCCCCCACCCTCCGCGGGCGCGGTCACCAGGGGGCGCAGTCCCCTCCCGACTCGGCAGGGACCCTGCCCGGGAGCCCGCTGGCAGAGGATGAACGACCGGAACCACCGCATAATTCAGCGGTTTTGGCCTCAGCCCTCGCCAGGGCCCCCGACCCCACCTGGGGCTAGGAGCGGGGGAGGAAGGGGGCTGCGCTCTGGATGCTGGGGCTCCGCCTTCCAGCGCAGGGACGCCTCCTCCGTGCCCAGGACTCGGGGTGTGGGGGGTTCTGGGCAGGAGAGCGGGCCTTGGAACCGGGACTGAATCCAAGGCCTTGAGGGCAGGGCTGACCTGCCCATTAAAAAGCCTTTGGGCTGTGATGTGAAGGTCGCTGAGTCCTGTCTGACTCTCTGCGACCCCATGGACTGTATAGCCCGCCAGGCTCCCCTGTCCATGGGATTCAGACACACTGAGCGACTGAGCACAGCAAACGGCACGTGCCTCAGCTCTGAGGCTGTTAAGGAGGGTGCCCAACAGCTGCTATTTACCGGGGACGTGCTCCGCGTGGGGCAGGTGTCAGGCTGAGGGCTGGTCCTCCCGCTGGGCACCGGTGCTGTCTTCCTCTGGCAGCTCTGGGCGGGGTCTCATGAGCAGCCATCCGCTGGCATCTGGAAGCAGAACTCATACGACTACACAGTCTCACAGCTCGGGCAGGACTGACGAGGGGTTCCGAACTCCAGGTCACAGCCGTCCACCCCCCACCGGCCCCGCCAACTCCAGCCTGGGCCCTCACCGAGCACCAGCCCCTTGGGATGGGGAGGGCCAGCCCCATGAGCTGGTCTGCCCACCCACCCGCACACCCAGCCGGCGTCTTTATTCGCTGGGTGCAGGGGAGGCATGGAGACCTTCACTGGGCATTCAGATGGGGGCACAAATGGCTATTTGATGACAGTTATGATCCGTGTCAGAGGAGGGCATCTCTTGGGGCCAGGTCTCCTGGGAGGGCGCCTGTGGGTTGAAACTAACTAGAGAAAGAGAATTGAGGGAAAGGAATTGAGGGCCCGCCTTCCAGGCAGAGGGAAAAGCTTTGCGGGAGGCCCCGAGGCCAGCAGAGCCACTCGGAGGAAGAGGAGAAGACGCTGGGATTCTGTGCAGCTGCCTGGGGGGTGCTCAGCCGCTTGGTCCTAGAGGGAAGCGGCCTCTCCCCTCAGCCCTGGCTCCCTTCCTGCCCGCTCCAGCATGGGCCTGGCCTGCTTGGCCTCAGTGGTGGACACTGCCCACCTATCTCTCCACGCAGACCATGAGCTGTTTGCTGCTGGGCTCAGGTTCCGAAGTCTTTGTTCAGCAAACACCAAGGCCACACTCTACCCACTGGCTTTCTTCTCTTCTTCTCTCTTTTTAAAAGTGCTAAAATATACATGACCCAGGCACTTCCCTGGTGATCCAGTGGTTAGGAATCGGCCTTGTAATGCAAGGGACACGGTGTTTGATCCCTGGTTGGGGACCTAAGATCCCACTTGCCACGGAGCAACTAAATCCGCACCCCACAGCTAAGCCAGCCCACCACAACTCGAGAGGCCTTGTGCCCCCACGGAGGTCCCGCATGCAGCGACTGAGACCCGACATAGACCATCAGTCAGGAAATATTTTTTAAAACTATGCAGCACATTCGCCACGTTCATCAGGTTTGTGTGTACAGTTCAGGGGTGTTAATTCTGTCCACATTATTGGGCCACCATCCGCTCCTGGAGCTCGCCTCATCCTGTAAATCCGCACCTCCGTCTCCATCAAAGCTGGCCTCTCCTTCCCTCCCCGCCGGGCCCTGGCCCCCTCTGCCCTCTGGTCTCTCTGTGACCAGGCCAGGTCTCTCTAGAAGCGAGAGCGCATGGTGCCAATGTGTCTGGCTTATTTCACAGGGTCCTAGGGGTCATCTCTGCTGCCGCAGGGGTCGGACTCTCCTTCCGTTTTCAGGCTGACAAGTACTCCATGGTGTGGACGGACCACATTCTATTTCTCCCCATCTCTCGGCGGACACTTGGGTCGCTTTCCCTTTTGGCTGCCGTGACCCTGCTGGCATTTCTTGCTTCTGGTTCATCACCTTGAGCTGAACACACCCCTGTGAGCTGTTGGTATTTTGCAAACGTGCAGCATATAGGGGTGGTCGATCCCCGTCTTGACCAGCTCTCTCAGTTTTGCAGCCTGGGAAATGGAGGCCCTGGAGGAAGGCAAGGACTTCCTTGAAGTCACGGCAGAGGCTTGACCAGCTCCAGGTCGGCTCGGAGGATTAACATAGGCGGAAGGCCTTTGCACCCAAGCTTGTCCCTGGAGCCTCCTCTTGTACCTATCTCTGTCTGGCCAGCCTCTCTCTTTCACAGAAATGAGCTCAGAAAGCTGCACCAGGTGGAGGAAAGGCAGCCAGATAGTCGGACCCCTGACTTTGTGTGCCAAGGACCTGGTGGGTGTCTGTCCCCAAACCACCCCTTTTCCAACCAGACGCTGACTCCCCCAGCCTAGGAGACTGGAGTGGCTCATGCCTGGCGGGTGCACCTTCATGCCCCAGGACAGCCCTGCCATGGGTTTGGGGACAGGTCTCATTTTACCAATGGGCCCAGAGTGGAGAAATGACTTGTCTAGGATGACAGAGCCCCGCCCCAGCCCTAACTTAAACCCATCACCAGTTGACCAGCCCTCCGCCAGAGCAGGAAGCCTGTGGCCTCAGCAGCCCCTGCCTCCTCCCACATTCCAGAGATGGAGTCAGACCCGGGGAGTCAGTGGTGGTGGGCCTCCAGGCTGGCCCGACTCTGACCTGGAAGCCTGGGCGCCCCCTGGCGAGGTCTCCCAGGCTGCCCTAGCCCTGCCCAGAGGAGGTGCCCAGCCCTCCAGTGGCCCCCGGTGCTCCCTGCACCCGGGGGCCTCCAGAGGACGGGCATCCTCACTTCCCCACTCAGCGGCCCTGCACCAAGAGGGTTGCAGACAGAGCTGCAGAGGGGTGCCCGCAGCAGAGGGCATCTGTGGGCACGCCCCTGCTGCACTTTCTGCTCAGGCCTCCGCCCCGCTCTTTCTGTCTCTCTGGCAGGGGCGCGGGAGCCCCTCTGCTACTGTGGCCGGGCGCTTCCTCTTTGCCGGCTCGCCACCCGAGGGCACGCACCGCCCGGCGACTTCCCCCGGGCCAGGCCCCGCACCCCACACCTGCGGCAGGCACGCAGCCTCCTCCGCTGCTTTAGAAGGGTTATCTGCCAGAGGGGCTTTGAGGGCGGAGTGGGACCCTTATCTCCCTGCCAGGGGCCTGCCCTACAGTTGGGGCTTTGTAATCTGACATTGTGATTTTTTTTTTTACACCCTTGTTTTTCCCCCCAGGGAGGGAAGATTTGCTGAATCATCCGGGGGAGGTGGTTGGAGGGGGCCCGGGCCAAGGCAGCTGGAGGGCAGTGATAAGTCTGAGGCTGGGCTGAGGGGCGCTGGGGAGCTGGGCAGGGAGGAAACCCCGACCTGCGACGGTTTCCAGCTAAGATTGTTGGCTTCTGCAGAGCTGCCCTGGGGACGCTCGTTCAGGTTAGGGGGCCTGAGCCTTCCTCCCAGAGGAGGGCTGGCCGCAGGCGGGACTGGCCGGCTGGGCCCGCGATAGCCGGCAAGGGCGAGCCGGGGCGAACATGACTGGGTGCCCAGCTCCCAGGACGGCTCCTGTGAGCCCTCGAGCTCGTCCTCGTCCTGCACTTTGGCTGCTGTGGCCCCAACGGGGCGCTGGCTGGGCCCCCGCAGACTGGGGATGGGGCTGGGACAAGTGGAAGCCTTAGGTCCCCCGGGGCCTTTGCACCAACTGCTCCTAGGCTTGGAGCCACCCTCTCCACTCCGGACAGATCAAATTCATCTTGGACGGCCATTTCCTGTGGGAAGACTTCTCTCCCCCAGCGTGGGTTTGGTGGCCACTCAGCCTCCCGGAGTCCACTAAGTGTCCCCTCTTCTGGATCTTGCCCCTTCAGGGCCCAGATTGTTGAACGGAGCCTTAAGGTTCTTTCTTGGAAAACCCTGAGAGGAGTTGCCTTCCACTGGGACTAAAACTCTGGGGACTGCAAAATGGGAAAGAGTCCCCACAGGGGTTGGGCTGGGCCCTGGGCTCCCCTCTGCTGCAAAGTGGACCCCTGGCGGGGGGAGGAGGACCGCCCTAAGCCGTGCCTGCCTTCCCAGAGCCTCTGCCTTCTCACTCCCCCTACAGGGTGGCCTGACCTCCAGGAGCGGGTTCCCAGCCTCTGCAGGGGCTGGGGGTGTAGTGGAGACCGATGTTCCACCAGCTTTGCAGGACCAGGCGTGGGTCACATATACTGGGTCGTGCCCGAGGCCCAGGGCAGAGGCTGGGCTGGACATGCCAGAGGCTTCTCCCGAGCTCTCTCTGCCCCCTGATTTCTGACCCACCCCCCAGAGGCCGGTGGGCAGCCGCAGCCCCGGGGAAGAAGGCTGATTGACGCCCCTGAGTCAGTGGCCACATCCCGTGCTGCTCCCGAAAGGGGCTTCTGGGGCAGGAAGAGCGGCCGCGGTGGTCGCTTCGCTCCCTTCCTGCTGCCCAACTGAGCCCAGAGATAAGTCCTCGCTTGGCTGAGGGGGCTTGGGGGGCCCAGGCCTCCCCCAGAAATCATGTCAGGGTTCCTTGCATGGAGGAAGGACCTGAAGACCACGATAACCCCTTTATTTTTAAGAGATCCGGGAGGAAGTCCCAAGTCACCCTTTGCAGAAATAGCTCTGAGCTTCAGCCTGGCGCCTGTGGTTCCAGCTGTCAGCGGGGACTTCCCATGAGTGTGGCCCTGGTCAGCGCAGCCCCCGGTGGCCCGGAGGGCCTGGGGCCCAGGGTCCAGCCCCGGGCCTGCACTCCAAGCTCAGAGCCATTGACAAAGATAGTGACCACAACTCCATTTACTTCTGCATAAGGTGGCTCAATCGGTCAAGAAATCGCCTGCAGTGCAGGAGACCTGGGTTCAAACCCCGGGTCGGGAAGATCCCCTGGAGAAGGGAATGGCTATCCACTCCAGTATTCTTGCCTGGAGAATCCCATGGACGGAGGAGCCTGGTGGGCTACAGTCCATGGGGTCACAAAGAGTTGGACACGACTGAGTGACTCCCACACTCAGTGTGAGGAGAGGGCAGAGGTTCTGAGACAGGGTATTGCCAGGTATTGCAGACAAGCTGCAAAAATGTGTCGGGCACCCCTTTCTGTCTTCCCTACTTTCAAACCCTGCTCCGTACCTGGACACCTGCCTGCCCCCGTGCGCTGAAGGCCCGTGAATGTGCAAACTCTGGGGTCTCTCCCCAACAGTTGTCACCTGAACCCTGCCTTCAAGAGTCCACGAGGGGGTGGCGGGGGAGGATACAGTGGCAGTCTGGGATTAACAGATACACACTACTTACCTAAAATAGACAAGAAGGACCTACTGTGCAGCCCAGGGAGCTATGTTCAGTCTCTTGTACTAATCTATAATAGAAAAGAATCTGGAAAAAATATATACACACATATATGTATTGAATCACTTTGCTGTATACCTGAAACTAACACTACATGGTCAGTCAGCTATACTTCAGTGAAAAGGAGAGAGAGGGTAGATCTTTAAAGCTCTCATCAGGCCCTCCTGGTGGCTCAGTGGTAAAGCATCCACCTGCCGATGCAGCAGGCACGGGTGAGATCGCCAATCAGGAAGATCCCATGTGCCATGGGGCAACTTAGCCCGTGCGCCACAGCTACTGGGCCTGTGTCCTAGAGTCCGGGAGCTGCAACCACGGAAGCCCTCAAGCCCTCAAGCCCTAGAGCTGGTGCTCTGCGATAGAGAAGCCACCGCAATGAGAAGCCCGCACTCCACAGCTAAAGGGAAACCTGCCCAGCAGGGGAGACCCAGCCCAGCAAAAAATAAACTATCTAAAGAGCAGTTCTCATCAGGAGAAGAACGTTTTGAACTGTGTGCTGATGGATATTCACTTACCATGGTGATCGTTTCATGACACATACAAGCATCAAACAATCACCCACTACACGTAAAACTGATAGAATGTGACCTGTCAACTCTATCTCAACATTAATTAGCTAAAATGCAAAACACTGCCAAAAAAAGAGTTGATGAAAGGAAGTCTTGGAACTGGAGGTTGTGGGCTGAATGGAGATTTCTGAAGACCATGGGGGTCATGGTCCGGATGAGAGAAACTGAGGTCCAGAGAGAAGCACCTGTAAGTCCATCCTGCCAGGAGGGGGTCAGAGTGACATCCCAGCCTCTGACCCCGACCCCGCACCGCCCCATCTGGGCTGTCTCCCCCCGGCTCACGCGGCAGGCTCCCCATGCCGACGTCCTGCCCCGCTTTCTGTATTCCTTCGGGCTTTCTCTGTTTCTCCTCTTAGGACACCCCCCTCGGTGCCATAAGCATGGACCCTCTGGCTTCTCCCACCGCCCATCCTCATGCCCAGAAGTGAGCCCGGCTCACGGCAGCTGCTCTGTAAATACGAGTCGATGAATGGGTGCTTTCCACCCCGCTGGGCGGCCTTAGGGCCTCGACCTTGGGGTCTGCCCTCCCTGTGACCGCCATGGCCGAGGTCGGGGGCCTGCCCCGCGTGGCCCTGAGCCTCGGACCAGCACCCCCGCCTCTGGAGCGGCTAGCCCTGCGGAGTGCAGGCAGGGGCGGGCGTCCCGGCCTCAGCCTCTCATCCGTTCTCCTTCTGCCTTCTGCTTCCTGGGTCCTCATCCTCCGGATCCTCGTCGACACTCACTCTGAGACTGTTTCCTCGTTTGTAGGGTGGGAACGACTCCCTGAAGGGTGACTCCCAAGACAGTGATATTCACGGGAGTGGTC
This sequence comes from Cephalophus harveyi, assembly GCA_006410635.1. Lineage (NCBI taxonomy): Eukaryota > Metazoa > Chordata > Mammalia > Artiodactyla > Bovidae > Cephalophus > Cephalophus harveyi. The sequence continues at coordinate 488,450 of SJYT01063686.1, forward strand.
CCTAAGGTGAGCTGAGCCTGACCTTCACCTCGAGACCACAGGGGCAGTGTGGAGAGGTGCCCTCCTGCCCCCTCTTCTAGGGCATGGAACCTTCCCAAAAAAGGGACTTTTTCTCTTTTTAAAAATTTGTTTATTTTTGGCTGTGCTGGGTCTTCACTGCTGCGCATGGCCAATCTCTAGCTGGGGAGAGTAGGGGCTACTTTCCATCTGAGATGCTCGGGCTTCTCACTGCAGTGCAGACTCCAGCAGCCGCAGCGCGTCGGGCTCAGTATTTGGGCTCCTGGGCTCCAGAGCGCAGGCTCGGGAGTGGTGGCTCATGGGCTTAGCTGCTTTGATGCACGTGGCATCCTCCTGCATCAGGGATTGAACCTGTGTCTCCTGCCCCAGTAGGCAGACTCTTTACCGCTGAGCCACCAAGGGAAGCTCGGGCCGCTTTTTCTTTAAGCCTTGCGGAAGGGCAGAGCGGCAGCAAGCCTGTTCTGTGGCCTGGAAGGCTGGGCCCCGGGAGAAGCCGGAGCCCCCGGCCCACACCTCCGTGGGGCCCCTTCCCAGCTGCTCATGCAGCCGCGAAGTCAAGGGCCCCAGGGTCCTCTGAGACCTCTTGTCCCTGGCTCTTGTCATCTAGGTGAAGTGGTTGGAAGGTTCCCTCCGTCCCTCCCTCCCTCTCTCTCTCTCTCTCTCTGCTTCTCCCTCTATCCTGCTCTCTAGGACACCAGGCCCCCTGATAACACCGGGAAGGCGCTATCGGCCTGGGAGCATCCTCCCGCCAAAGCCCGCGGGCCTGCTCCACACCAACGGTTGGCAGCCGGCACCGTTTGATAAACTTTATCAGACCAAAACCTGAGCACGGCCGCTCAGCGCAGCCCCTGTCTCAGATTTCCCTCCTCCTGCCTTCCTGCAGCCCCCTATCCCGCCGCTGGAAACTGGGGCCCTGCCCGTCTCTTGGCTGGGGACCAATTCCAGCCGGACCCCTGGCAGATGGGAGGGGGCAGCCCTGCACCTGGCTAGGAGGGAGATCTGGGGGTCCAGGGTCCAGCCCACCATCCCCAAGCCAGGGGCCCCTCCATTAGGGGTCCCACCCCACCTGCCACAAAGGAGCCAGGGCCCCTGACAGGGCGCACATCCTGGGCTTCTCTGGGACCTCCTGGGTGCTGGCTGCTAAGCTGAGGGTTAGGACTGGACGCAGCATCTGCCAGGAGGCGGCTCTCAGGGTCGGGAGTTGGGGACAAGCCGGCCAGCACTGGTGAAGGAGAGAGGACCTGGCCCCGTGGAGCCGTGGAGGGTCAGCAGCAACCTAAAGGCAGGGAAATGATGTTTGAGCAGGAGTCTTTTTGTAACGCCATTGATAATGTTATCATGCATGCCCATGATGGAAAAATACGACATACACGCTGAAAGAGAAGGAGAAGAAAATTTGCAACCCCCGACACAGGCCCTGTTGATACGCTGCTCTTTATCCTTGCGAACTTCCTTCCGTGTGTAATTAACAAAATGGAATCATATGGTGTATACTGATTTTAAACCACTTTTTCACTTAAGATATCATGAACAGCTTCCTACGTCGATGCGTTTATTCTGCAAAATCTATTTTCTGTTCAGTTTTTTGTTTTTTTTTTAGTAAAAAAATACACACACACACACAAATCCGAGTTTCTTTTATAGATAGCATTGAGGGTGAAGTCAACCCTCCTTCCCAGGCCCCAGAAACAACCGCTATCAATGGCTGGCTGTGCCGTCCTCGGATTTGTTTCTCTAAGCACCCACAAACGTATGTTGTGCTGTTTTTAAAGAGTGAGCACGCGATCGTGAAGCAAGTGTGTTTCACTCCACGTCAGCACGCAGGCCCCTTCCGGGTCAGTCCTTGTAAAGCACACTGGCTCTCGGATGGCTGCTTGGATGACCGCTGTCTGGGTGTGCCAGTGGTCACTTAGCCGATCTCTCCTGGGAGGTTAGGATGGTTCCAGTGTGTGTTTTTTTCCATTTCCAGTTGGCTTCAGAAGATGAGCCGGTAGCTAACCTGTGGTCCCTTCTTGACTCCTTCTCTTTCGTGTGAATTCCTGGGAGTGCAATTGAGGGTCCGAGGTGAGCACGTGTTGGGAAATCTATGCACTTGTGGGACTTCCCTGGGGGTCCAGTGGTTAAGGCTGTGCTTCCAATGCAGGGGCTGCAGGTTCGACCCCTGGCTGCAGGTTCGATCTTGGAAAACTAAGATCCCACATGCTGTGCAGCCAAAAAAAGAAAAAATCTGTGCACTTCAACTGGGTTTCCAGGGTTCAGGGGAGGGAACACTGTTGGCCAAGAGGGTAGAAAATGGCCTCGGGAATTCCCGAAAGTCCTCTTGAGAAATAACAGGGAAGACCTGGCTTCCTGTACAGAATTCCAGGGAAGTGGGATGGTGCAGCCGTGATGGTCCCGTGTGTCCCTGCTCCATCCCGGGGGCCTTCCCTGCCTGACTGGGGGCAGCAGGAGAGACCCAAGACCCAGAGGCGACTTCCCAAGGCACCTGAGCCATTGACTGCTTTGGACCAGGGGGAGGACCCCAAGAGACATGGGAACTGAGCTTCGGAAAGATAATCTGTCTTGGATGATCGGTGTGGTCTGGGGAGCCGGTCGGAGTGGAGAGGTCCTCTCCTAACAGGCTGGGGTCAGCTCAGCCACTGTGCAAATTCCTGGATGGACTGCCCTTGGGAGATGTATTTCCGTGCTGACCACTGATTTCCATGGAGGGCCGCCTGACCTCTCCCAGGGTGTCCCTCAGGGGCTGGCAGGGACCTGGGGGTGTCACCTGAAGCTGCCACCCCCGGGGGACATTCCATCCGAAAACTGATTCAAATGTTGCATTCTGCTTCCTGATGTGACCAGTTCATTTTAATATTAAAATACCGGTTTTGTTGTGTACCGCGGAGTAAATAGATCCTCCAAGTCGAGTTACGGACACCACATCTGGCTTGTTTCATCCACACCCTTCCAGTCCCAGCAGCCGGGTCGGTGCCACAGCCGGGCAACCCCTCACCTCCCGCACAGCCTTAGAGGCCGCCACTGACTCCACGCTTCCCGTAGGCAGGGTCCCCTGGCGTCGTGCCATCAGCCTCACTGCTCTGGTAGGAAGGCCCTAACCGGAGGGTCAGAAAACCTGGATTCTGTGTGACGTCACAGCCAATAGGCCTTGTGAGGGGGCCCATCAACTCTGCGCCCCGGGCCCTTTCCCTCGGGCAGGAAAGGGAAGCCCCGGGCAGTCTTCTGGGGGCTGGCTGGCCTTGACACACGGGGACTCCACGCTGGGCATCTCCGATGAGGGGAGTGGTAGTGGGCTGGGACGCAGAGAACGAGCAGCTGGACTCCCTCCAGTCGCAGCAGCTGGAGGACCCACTGCACCCACGTGGTTGGAACCCCCGACCCCAGCGTGCTGAGTGAAGCCCTGCCATCCCAAAGGCTGAGATGCTCCCACGGGCCAGAGCACAACTTGCTGGCTTGTGGGCAGACGCGGACCTGAAGGCCTTCTCCAAGGCTGCAGCTCCGCGTGGGGAGCCCGTCCTCCCTGGGGCCTCCCTGGGGTTCCCGCAGCTGGGTGAGGGGTGAGCGCAGGGAAGGGGCGGCAGGGTGGCTCTGCCCTCCCCCACCCCGCCCACACCCTGGACTCTTCCCAGGAAGCAGGTTTCACAGTCGATACCTGCCCGGGCGCTGACCCCCTGTCTCTGCAGTGGGTGTGGAGGTGGGGTTTTGGCACCCTGCTCCGAGGCTGCAGCCCCCACTCCCGCCTCACCACCCTGTCGTGGGCACTGGGTGGAGGGGTCAATGAGCGCAATCCCACTCTCCCAACCTCAGCAGAGGAAGAAAGACGCCTTGTCTTTCTTGAAGAAAGAGCTCCTCTTCCTAGCCCCGCCCTGCCGCAGAAGTGGCTGAAATCCCGATATTAGAGTGGTTTTGTTTAGCAAACAAGGAGCATGCAAAGTAGTTCCCCTGTGTGTGTGTGTGTGTGTGTGTGTGTGTTCCCGTTCTCTGGGAGGTACAGGCTTACTCCAGGTGAGCCTGACTCTGCTGTGTGGCTTTGGGCAAGTTTTCTTCCCTCTCTGGGCCACAGGGTCCCCATGGACAGGAGGAGGGGCCGGAGCAGGGGTCTCCCAGAGCTCCGGGGGCTCCAGTGGATTGGCTGCCAGAGGCTGTCTTCCTCGGACTTCAAGAGCAAGACCTGCAGGACAAAGATCTGAAAGCCTGCCGAGGAGACCGGACCACCCTCGTATGCAAATCCCAGGTCTCCACCCCACCCTTCACACACCTGACAGGTTTGTGCAGGGGAATTCTTGCTAAAGTAAACAGGAAGGGCCTCTGCAATGAAGTACGCCAAGGGGTCCTGCCCAGCCAAACCCAGAGCCTGGGAGCCCAGGGATTTACCATTCCCCAGGGGCCTCAGAAACCTCTAAACTCACCACGGAGGACAGCAAACAGATGTCACTGGGAAGAAAGGCAAACAGCGACTCAAAGCAGATGTGGATCCAATGACCCCAGCTCTGCACTTACCCGCTGGGTGAGTCATGGGCACTGGGTGGAGGGGTCAATGAGCGCAATCCCACTCTCCCAACCTCAGCAGAGGAAGAAAGACGCCTTGTCTTTCTTGAAGAAAGGGCTCCTCTTCCTAGCCCCGCCCTGCCGCAGAAGTGGCTGAAATCCCGATATTAGAGTGGTTTTGTTTAGCAAACAAGGAGCATGCAAAGTAGTTCCCCTGTGTGTGTGTGTGTGTGTGTGTGTATGAGTGTGTGTGAGTGTGTGTGTGTTCCCGTTCTCTGGGAGGTACAGGCTTACTCCAGGTGAGCCTGACTCTGCTGTGTGGCTTTGGGCAAGTTTTCTTCCCTCTCTGGGCCACAGGGTCCCCATGGACAGGAGGAGGGGCCGGAGCAGGGGTCTCCCAGAGCTCCGGGGGCTCCAGTGGATTGGCTGCCAGAGGCTGTCTTCCTCGGACTTCAAGAGCAAGACCTGCAGGACAAAGATCTGAAAGCCTGCCGAGGAGACCGGACCACCCTCGTATGCAAATCCCAGGTCTCCACCCCACCCTTCACACACCTGACAGGTTTGTGCAGGGGAATTCTTGCTAAAGTAAACAGGAAGGGCCTCTGCAATGAAGTACGCCAAGGGGTCCTGCCCAGCCAAACCCAGAGCCTGGGAGCCCAGGGATTTACCATTCCCCAGGGGCCTCAGAAACCTCTAAACTCACCACGGAGGACAGCAAACAGATGTCACTGGGAAGAAAGGCAAACAGCGACTCAAAGCAGATGTGGATCCAATGACCCCAGCTCTGCACTTACCCGCTGGGTGACCTTGGGCAAGATGAGTGACCTCTCTGAGCCTCGTTTACACCCTCTCTGTAACATGGGATAACGACACCTCCTTTGCAGAGGGCCATGTGGGTCAGAGACAATGTCAAGCAACCTTGGGCCCAGCTTGGCACCCGGAAGTGACTCATTCAGAAGTGTTCATTGCGGCGGGTCAGGCATGGGCTTGGTGCTAAAAGCCAGAGCCCAGAGGGAATTCCTTCCAGCAGAGAGGAAGCTTACCCACAGATAACTACTAGTCCAGGTTCGGTGTGTTCTGAGCTATAAGCAAGGAGCCCAAGGAGCTCAGTGTTTAGAAGCAGGAGAAAAACTGGCTGGAATGACCAAGGGAGGCTTCCTGGAGGAGGCAGCACTTGAGCAGGCCTTGTAGGACAGTCAGAACTTCAAGAGGGCATGTTCATGGCCTAGCAGCACTAACCATGTGCTGGGCCCTGCTCAGTGCTGTACAGGCATGGCCTCAGGGGATCCTCCGACAGCCCACAGGGAGGATACATTCATCATTTTACAAAGGAGAATCTCACGGCTAGTGCGGAGTCACAGCAGGCTTAACGTAATCACATCTGCTAAGTCTCTTCTGCTGTATGAGATAACAGTCACAAGTTTCAAGGATGAGACATGATATTGTTTTGGGGGGCCATTCTTCTTTTTTTAAACTTATTTAAAACATTGCTTAGGTTATTTACGGGCTACGCTGGGTCTTCCTCGCTGTGTGCAGCTTTTCCCTGTGGTAGAGCCGGGACTTCCCATTGCCATGGCTTCTCTTGTTGCAGAGCACCTACGCGAGGGCACACAGGCTTCAGTAGTTGTGGCTTGTCGGCCAAGTTGCTCTGAAACACGTATGAGATCTTCCTGGCCCAGGGATTGAACCTGTGTCTTCTGAACTGGCAGGCAGATTGCTTACTACTGAGCCACCAGCGAAGCCCCTGGGGACCATTATTCTGCCTACCGCGGTGATTCCATTAAGGACCTTGCGATGGGAAGGGTCTCCGGGGTGATCCAGGTGGGGCCCAACATGATCACAAGGGGTCCTTATGAGCGGGAAGCCAGCAGGTCAAAAGCAGAGGAAGGAGGTGGGCTGATGGGAGGTCAGAGGGATGCAGTCGGAGATGGAGGAGGAGACCACAAGCTGAGGGATCTAGGCAGCCTCTAGATGCTGGAAAAAAAGAGGCAACAGGGTGTCCTTCTCCGGAAAGAACCTGCTTCCTGACACCCTGACTTCTACCCTCGTGAGACGCCCTTTGGATTTCTGACCTCCACATCTGTAAGAGAATGCCTTTGTGTTTTTGTTTTAATTTTTTTGGCCACGCTGCGATTCCTGGGTTGGGAAGATCCCCTGGAGGAGCGCATGGCAACCCACTCCAGTATTCTTGCCTGCATACTCTCTGTGGACAGAGGAGCCTGATGGGCTGCAGTCCATGCGGTCGCAAAGAGTAGGACACGACTGAGCGACTAAGCACCACAAACTCCGCGGCATGCAGAATCCTAGCTCCCGAACCAGGGATTGAACCTGCGCCTTTTGCATTGGAAGCGTGGAGTCTTAACCACTGGACCACCAGGGAAGTTCCCCTTGGTGTTGTTGGAAGCCACCAAGTTGGTGGTGACTTATAGCAGTCACAGGAAACTGAGAGAGCCCCCAGCTGCGCCCACCTGGCCCCTGCCTGCCGTCTTGTCACAGGGGTCTCTCGTGGCTCTGCCCGGCACTTACCAGTTTGGTCTGTCAACGTGTCTGTGAGTGACTACAGAGCTTTCTCTGCTTTTCAAGACTACACCATCCCTCCCCAAAGCCTCAATACCCAGGAGGCACTGAACAAATGCTGGTCAAATGTAAGTGAGAGGAGCAGGCTTTCCTTTAATGTAAGTCTTTATTTTTATTTACAGCTGTTGAGAGGAGCGGGCTTCTGACAGCAGTAACTGCTGGTTTCCCTGTGGCCGGAGTGCCCGTCAGAAGTGGGGATCAGCAGGCACGTTGGCTGAAGCAGAGGGGTGCTGGGCCTCCCACTGAGGCGGGAGACGGCTCTGCCCATCTGTGGCGGCCAGAAAGAGGCCTGCTGAAAGCCGAGCTGACCCGATCCCCGGGGGCAGCAGAGAGGGGAGGAGTTCCCTGGGCCCAGCTGGGGCTACTCCGGCCTCCTGGGCTCTGACAGGGGCGCTCTGAGCTCCTGGATCTGCAGACAGCATCAGCTTGGAAAAGACCCGCTGCCACACTTTGCGGTCCAGAGAGGGAAAGTGACTTGCTCGAGATCACACAGCGATTTGAGTCTCAACTTTATTTTTATTTACAGCTGTTGAGAGGAGCGGGCTTCTGACAGCAGTAACTGCTGGTTTCCCTGTGGCCGGAGTGCCCGTCAGAAGTGGGGATCAGCAGGCACGTTGGCTGAAGCAGAGGGGTGCTGGGCCTCCCACTGAGGCGGGAGACGGCTCTGACCATCTGTGGCGGCCAGAAAGAGGCCTGCTGAAAGCCGAGCTGACCAAATCCCCGGGGGCAGCGTAGAGGGGAGGATTTCTCTGGGCCCAGCTGGGGCTACTCCGGCCTCCTGGGCTCTGACAGGGGCGCTCTGAGCTCCTGGACCTGCAGACAGCATCAGCTTGGAAAAGACCCGCTGCCACACTTTGCGGTCCAGAGAGGGAAAGTGACTTGCTCGAGCTCACACAGCGATTTGAGTCTCGAAGCAAGTTTGATGAGTCCTGTCCAGGGCTCTCTCCAGGAGACTGGGGATCTGGGTGTGTGAGACTGGCCTCTCCCCGGTGGCACGGTCTCGCCGGGCTCCGGGCAGCCTCACTTGAGGTTGTGCTGGCTCTCACGGTGCCGTCGCAGGTCCACTTTGCGCTGGAAGCCCTTGGCGCACAGCTCACAGCTGAAAGGCTTGAAGCCCGTGTGCTTCCGGCTGTGGGTGATGAGGTTGGAGCTCTGGCTGAAGGCCTTCCCGCATACCTGGCACTTGTGGGGCTTCTCACCTGCAGGGCAGCAGAGACAGGGTCAGGATCGTCCGGGCCAGGTGCCCTGCATTTGTTCTCTGGGACTTTATTATGTTTCATCTCACATTCACTTTTGAAAATTATTATAAAAGGGAGGCAAGAAAAAGTCTGCCCACCCACCCCTTCCAGGGAGTTGTATTCCAGTTTTAGGGGTAGGGACTGGGTCCAATTTGTTTATCAATGGAGCCCAGCACCTGGCCTGGGGCTCTGCACAAAAGAGGCACTGGTTAACAGCTGAGGAATGAATGAGTGGGGGAATGAATGAATGGAGATACAAAAAACGGATGGCTGGAGGGGTGAATGGATGATAGAATGAATGGATGACCGGCTGTGGGAGGAATGAATGAGTGGAGGCATGAATGCGTAGTTGGAGGGATGAATGAATGATAGGATGGGAAATAGAATGAATGTGGAATGAATGAATGACAAATGAGGAATGCATGAGTGGAGGAATGAATGAATGAGTATCTGGCGGGATGAATGAATGATAGAGTGGGGTATGAATGCGTGTGGGCATGAATTGGGAATGAATAAATGAATGCATAGAGGATGAATGAATGACAAGTGGGGAATGCCTGAGTGGAGGAATGAGTGAATGAACGAGTATCTGGCGGGATGAATGAATGATAGAGTGGGGAATGAATGCGTGTGGGCATGAACTGGGGAATGAATGAACAAATGCATAGAGGATGAATGAATGACAAGTGGGGAATGAGTGAAGGAAGGAATGGTGGCGGCAGAGGAATTCCCCTGCCACTCTCACTTCTACCCGTGGGTCACAGTGCTGACATTTCGCTCTCTCCTTCTGGTATTTTCTGTGCATTTTCTTTCCTTTAAGCAGCACAGCGTCCAGCCCTCCCGTTGGAGGGGAGCAGCCTCCCCTGTCAGCCTGACACCTCACCCGCCCTCCCCCCAAGTGCCCGCTCCCCACCGCCCTCCACCGTGACCCCATGCTGGGGCTTTGGTGTGCAGCCCAAATTATTCTCTGCAGGGGGAAGGTCTGGGTGCTCACTGTGACTCCTTGAATTTTCAGTCCAGAAACGCACCCCAACCCCTGGAGAGCACCCACCTCGCCCACTGTGTGGGCCTGCCCACCACACAGGAGTTCTCATCTGGGAATAAGCTCGCTGTCCTAGAGGGATCCAAGCAGAAGCCAGAGAGCCTGGACGGTCGACCCTTCCTGACTCCACAGCTCCAAGGGTCCCTGCTTCCTCGAGCCTGTCCACCTTCTAAGTCCCCTTGTGCCCACTGGGGAGAGGCGGGGGCCCCTGGGGTGGGCACCTGGGCCTGAGGCCAGCCGGGTCATCGAGCTCTGCTCCAGCTCCAGCTGCGGCTCCCGTTTCAGGTCCGTCCAGTCCAGGCGCTGGTTTGGGAACAGGGAGCTGAGGACAGGGCTGATGCTCGGGACCTGGTCCCCGGCCACTGTGGGGGAGACAAGACAGTCAGACTTTAGCTCTGCTTAGAGGTTTGGTAAGAGTAGAGGGGTGGGGAGACACCCGAGAGACCCACTGTGGCTGCTCCTGGAGACTCACACGCAGGGGCTTCTACCCAGGATGCTGGGAGCAGGCCGGAGCCCAGGAGGAGCCCCCCACCCCCTGGAGAGCTCCATTTTTCCAAGCACCCAACTTCAGCTCTGGATCAGCCCTCCGATCACAGATCACGTGTCAGCTGCTGAGGACCAGATCCAATCAGGATGCACTCATCACCCCGTCAGGGTGAGAAGAGATGATGCAGCCATCCATTCATTCATTCATTCAACCAGCATTTACTGAGCTCCTCCTGATTCCAGACTCAGGTGCTCCTGAGGTGCTCCTGCCTCCCCCTCTTGTGGGGCAGGGAGGCCAGCGGGTGCGGCCTCGGACCAGCCTGGGCTCTGACTCACCAGGGCCAAGGGCCGGTGGCCAGAGCAGCTCATCCTCCCGGGCGCGGGGCTGGTGGTAGGTGTGAGCCTTCTTGCTCTTCACCAGGAAGGAGCGTGGCATTGCCAGCGGCGCCCCACACCTACCAGGAGAGAGGGTAAGAAGGGTTAGGCGGGACAAGAGGAAAATGCTCAGGGCCTCCTCCTAAAATCAGAACCCGTTGACTTGGGTTGGATGAATGTGCCTGCGTGTTCAGTCACTAAATCGTGTCCGACTCTTTGCAACCCCGTGGTCGACACTCAGGATCCTGTCCATGGGATTTCCCAGGCAAGAATACGGGAGTGCATTTCCACGTCCTCCTCCAAGGGATCTTCCCAACCCAGGGATCGAACCCGTGTCTCCTTCATTGGCAGGCGGGCTCTTTATCGCTCTTTACCGCTGAGCCAGCAGGGAAGCCCCTTAAAGGGGCTTGAACAGTGTCCCCTTTTTTTAAAGTTCGTGTCCACCCGGAACCTGTGACTGTGACCTTGCTTGAAGATAGGGTCTTTGTAGATGCAGTCAAGTGAAGCTGAGGTCACACTGGGTTCGATGAAACCCTAGATTCAATATGACTCGTGTCCTTCTAAGAAGAAGGAAATTTGGACACACGACCCAGACACGCACAGGAAGAAGGCCACGTGGAGACGGAGGCAGAGGTTGGAGGGGTGAAGCCCCAAGCCAAGGATGGCTGGCCACCACCAGAAGCTAGGAGAGAGGTCTGAAATGGACCATCCCTCAGAACCTCCAGAAGGAGCTGATTTTGCCGACACTGACTGGATTTCTAGACCCCAGAACCATGAAATAATCCACTCCTGTGTGTTAAGGAACCTGGTTTGTGAGTTTTGCTTTAATATTTATTTGTATTGATTTAGTTACTTCCCTGGTGGCTCAGATAGTAGAGCATCTGCCTATAATGTGGGAGACCCGGGTTCAATCCCTGGGTCGGGAAGGTCCCCTGGAGAAGGCAATGGCAACCCACTCCAGTACTCTTGCCTGGAAAATCCCATGGACGGAGGAGCGTGGTAGACTACAGTCCATGGGGTCACAAACAGTCGGGCATGACTGAGCGACCTGACTTCACATCACTTGGCTGCACCAGGCCTCAGCTGCAGCTTGCGGGATATTTGATCTTTAGTTGTGGCATTCCGGACCCAGTTCCCTGACCGGGGATCGAACCCAGGCCCCCTGAATAGGGAGTGCTGAGTGTTAGTCACTGAACCACCGGGGAAGTCCTGGTGTTTAGTTAGAGCAGCTACGAAGCCTAACGTCCCTCGCTGCTCTCTTGCTGGGAAGCCAAGACCCTCCCTTCTAGAAGATCCCAGATCAGACTGCTCCTGCCGCATACCGAGTTGTGCTGGGAACAGAGAATGAAGGCCAGGGGTAGCTCCGTTTGTGACCCACTGTGGACCCTGCGCCCAGAAAACTGCTTCCACATCCCACTGGAGCTGTCTCTTATACACATCTGGGGGTAGAGCGGAGCCCAGGCCTCACCTGTGTGGATATAGGTGTGTTTCTTCATGTCAGACTTCTGGTGGAAGCGCTTGCCGCAGAACTGGCAGGGGTAGGGCCGCGTGTCTGAGTGGATGAGCAGGTGCGTGGACAGGGTGGACGAGCGCTTGAAGGCCTTGCCGCACATCCGGCACTCGAAGCTGCGCTCCTGCCGGAGGAAACGAGGCCCCGGGGGGTCAGGTGGGGCCTCGCGGCCCGGGGCTGCCAAGCTGGGCGCAGGACTGGACCCGGCCGGGATCCCCTGAGGAACAGGACACTCCGTTGGGGTGGCCTCGAGGAGCAAGACGCAGGGACTCCCCATTCCTGCCCCTCCCAGGAGCGGCCGAGGCCTGGCGGCTGAGCCATGTCCTGCTGGGGAATCCTCCCTTGTGGTTTGCTTAAGAGTCTGAATTCTGGGGGCCCCGACTCTGGCTTCTGCCTCTTACTCGCCACATGACCTCAGGCAAGTGATTTAACCTCCCTGAGACTCAGTTTCCTCATCTGTACTTTGGACTAGTGAGTAGTGACCTCAAAGGGTCAATTGGAGTTTGAGAACTGAGCCGGCAGCTGGCATGACTGTGGACGTGATCACGAAGGGATGGTCTCACCATCCCGGCCTATTTCTCCACCTGAACTTTCAGATCTACCCAGGTCAGGCCCTCAGGTCAGTTTCAGGCACTTTCCCTGGAATGGGATTCTGAAGAAGGGATCTTGGCATCAGGCAGGGCTAAGCGGATGAGATGAGCGTTTAAATCCAACTCCCGGATTCTAAGGGTCAAGGGCCTCAAAGGTGAGAAATCTGCCCTGAGCGCCCAGAAGGCGGGCGGTTCCTCAGCATCCCAGACACCCACCTGAAGTCCCACCTGAGCCCCTAGCCTCTTCCAGTTGTGCGCGGGGCCAGCCTGGTCCATCAGGGGCTGTTAAGGGCAGGTGATGGACACCCAGACTGAGGAGGCAGATGATACGGGGTCCCGACCTGTCACTCTCAGAGGCATGGAGAGAGACCCACCCCAAGCGCCCTGGGATTCCTGGGGGGGCACTGGGGCTCGGGTGCTCGGCCAGCTGCCCACCTGGGAGTGGACGTGCGTGTGCTGCTCCAGGCTCACGGAGTGGCCGAAGGTTTTCCCGCAGACGTCGCAGGCGAAGGGCCGGGTCCCGCTGTGGGAGCGGCGGGCGTGCACTTCCAGCCCATGGGGAGTGGAGAACACCTGTGGGCAGGGGCAGAGGGTGAGGCCCGGGGGGCTGTGGAGGGGAGGGGGCGCCCAACTAGGCCATAGCTGGACGTACAGAGGAAGGAGCGATCCCGCGATCACTGGATTGCTGACTGCTGGCGTGTGCTGTGTGTCCCGGGAAGGTCTCTTTGCCTCTCTGTGTTTGGTTTTCCTGGCTATAGAATGACGTGGGAGCGGGGGCGTCTGGAAGGCCCCTTCTGGCCCCGTCTGGAGGCTGAATTGCCTGGTGGTTAAGAAGCAGGAGTTGGACAGAGCCAGGTGGGAATGGTGATTCTGATATCTACTTGCTGTGTGTTCTGGGGCAAGTGACTCAACCTTTCTGATCTTTAGCCCTTCATCTACCTCCTGGAGCTCAGGCACATCGAGTGCTTAGCACAGGGCCTAACACACGGTCAGGGCTCAGAGTGATGATGAAGACGAACTCTGTGAATTCTTGACCCAACTATGGACACTCGTGGCTGCCCGGGTGCCGGGGAGGGGTGCGAGCAGGGCCCGGCCGCCCACCTTGCTGCATCTGATGCAGTGGTAGGCATCCAGGCCCGGGGAATAGTGGAGGCTGAAGTCCAAAGCTGGCTCGGCGCTGGGCACCAGAGGGCTGCCATACAGGCTGACGGAGCGCTCCAGGAAGGCAGACTGCATGGTGGAGGGGGCCTGCCGGTAGCTGTGGCCATAGGAGGAAGCCAGGGCGTCCCAGGAGAAGCTGGGCTTGTAGAACGGGGGTGAGTCAGAGGAGGGCGAGGCCCCATCCTGGGGTCGGGCCGTCACAGCAGGTCCTTCTGTGGAGGGCGGGATGCTCGTCTAGTGGCGACGCTGAGAACAGGGTGCCCGCTCCCCACCGCCCTCCACCGTGACCCCATGCTGGGGCTTTGGTGTGCAGCCCAAATTATTCTCTGCAGGGGGAAGGTCTGGGTGCTCACTGTGACTCCTTGAATTTTCAGTCCAGAAACGCACCCCAACCCCTGGAGAGCACCCACCTCGCCCACTGTGTGGGCCTGCCCACCACACAGGAGTTCTCATCTGGGAATAAGCTCGCTGTCCTAGAGGGATCCAAGCAGAAGCCAGAGAGCCTGGACGGTCGACCCTTCCTGACTCCACAGCTCCAAGGGTCCCTGCTTCCTCGAGCCTGTCCACCTTCTAAGTCCCCTTGTGCCCACTGGGGAGAGGCGGGGGCCCCTGGGGTGGGCACCTGGGCCTGAGGCCAGCCGGGTCATCGAGCTCTGCTCCAGCTCCAGCTGCGGCTCCCGTTTCAGGTCCGTCCAGTCCAGGCGCTGGTTTGGGAACAGGGAGCTGAGGACAGGGCTGATGCTCGGGACCTGGTCCCCGGCCACTGTGGGGGAGACAAGACAGTCAGACTTTAGCTCTGCTTAGAGGTTTGGTAAGAGTAGAGGGGTGGGGAGACACCCGAGAGACCCACTGTGGCTGCTCCTGGAGACTCACACGCAGGGGCTTCTACCCAGGATGCTGGGAGCAGGCCGGAGCCCAGGAGGAGCCCCCCACCCCCTGGAGAGCTCCATTTTTCCAAGCACCCAACTTCAGCTCTGGATCAGCCCTCCGATCACAGATCACGTGTCAGCTGCTGAGGACCAGATCCAATCAGGATGCACTCATCACCCCGTCAGGGTGAGAAGAGATGATGCAGCCATCCATTCATTCATTCATTCAACCAGCATTTACTGAGCTCCTCCTGATTCCAGACTCAGGTGCTCCTGAGGTGCTCCTGCCTCCCCCTCTTGTGGGGCAGGGAGGCCAGCGGGTGCGGCCTCGGACCAGCCTGGGCTCTGACTCACCAGGGCCAAGGGCCGGTGGCCAGAGCAGCTCATCCTCCCGGGCGCGGGGCTGGTGGTAGGTGTGAGCCTTCTTGCTCTTCACCAGGAAGGAGCGTGGCATTGCCAGCGGCGCCCCACACCTACCAGGAGAGAGGGTAAGAAGGGTTAGGCGGGACAAGAGGAAAATGCTCAGGGCCTCCTCCTAAAATCAGAACCCGTTGACTTGGGTTGGATGAATGTGCCTGCGTGTTCAGTCACTAAATCGTGTCCGACTCTTTGCAACCCCGTGGTCGACACTCAGGATCCTGTCCATGGGATTTCCCAGGCAAGAATACGGGAGTGCATTTCCACGTCCTCCTCCAAGGGATCTTCCCAACCCAGGGATCGAACCCGTGTCTCCTTCATTGGCAGGCGGGCTCTTTATCGCTCTTTACCGCTGAGCCAGCAGGGAAGCCCCTTAAAGGGGCTTGAACAGTGTCCCCTTTTTTTAAAGTTCGTGTCCACCCGGAACCTGTGACTGTGACCTTGCTTGAAGATAGGGTCTTTGTAGATGCAGTCAAGTGAAGCTGAGGTCACACTGGGTTCGATGAAACCCTAGATTCAATATGACTCGTGTCCTTCTAAGAAGAAGGAAATTTGGACACACGACCCAGACACGCACAGGAAGAAGGCCACGTGGAGACGGAGGCAGAGGTTGGAGGGGTGAAGCCCCAAGCCAAGGATGGCTGGCCACCACCAGAAGCTAGGAGAGAGGTCTGAAATGGACCATCCCTCAGAACCTCCAGAAGGAGCTGATTTTGCCGACACTGACTGGATTTCTAGACCCCAGAACCATGAAATAATCCACTCCTGTGTGTTAAGGAACCTGGTTTGTGAGTTTTGCTTTAATATTTATTTGTATTGATTTAGTTACTTCCCTGGTGGCTCAGATAGTAGAGCATCTGCCTATAATGTGGGAGACCCGGGTTCAATCCCTGGGTCGGGAAGGTCCCCTGGAGAAGGCAATGGCAACCCACTCCAGTACTCTTGCCTGGAAAATCCCATGGACGGAGGAGCGTGGTAGACTACAGTCCATGGGGTCACAAACAGTCGGGCATGACTGAGCGACCTGACTTCACATCACTTGGCTGCACCAGGCCTCAGCTGCAGCTTGCGGGATATTTGATCTTTAGTTGTGGCATTCCGGACCCAGTTCCCTGACCGGGGATCGAACCCAGGCCCCCTGAATAGGGAGTGCTGAGTGTTAGTCACTGAACCACCGGGGAAGTCCTGGTGTTTAGTTAGAGCAGCTACGAAGCCTAACGTCCCTCGCTGCTCTCTTGCTGGGAAGCCAAGACCCTCCCTTCTAGAAGATCCCAGATCAGACTGCTCCTGCCGCATACCGAGTTGTGCTGGGAACAGAGAATGAAGGCCAGGGGTAGCTCCGTTTGTGACCCACTGTGGACCCTGCGCCCAGAAAACTGCTTCCACATCCCACTGGAGTCTGCATTCAGAGACCGTGGAAACTTGCCGTCTGAGCTCAGGTTTGGGAGTCAGATGCTCGTGGGCTGGAATCCCATAACCTCTCTGGACCTGATATCTTTTCTGTAAGGTGAGGCCTCCGGGTTCCCGGCAAGCCCACTGTTTGCACTCAATGCCTATCAGAGGGGAGCCTGGCAGGTGGGCTGCAACGGGGGAGGCCACATCCATCACAAAACCCGCGGATCGTGTAAGTCAAGAGCTGATGCCGCCCTTGTCCACGGCCCAGCCCAGAGCCTGCTCCCCAGGGAAGGAGGGGCCTTTTCTCTCTCCCTGTGGGTGGAGGGGATGGCTGGAGTTGTATGCGGGGCTCAAGGCCCGATGCTGGAGGCCTGAGGTCATTTTGTGCACATGGAGGAAGAGGTCAGTGTCCACCAATCCCAGGGACTGAGCGCTGGGAGCCCAGGCCCAGCACTCAGCCCGCGGGTCAGCGGCGGGGGCAGGGGCGGAGCCAGGCCAGCCTGACTGTCCGGTCCTCCTGGCTTCAGGTGCAGAGCTCTCTGGGGCACAGAGCAACTCCGGCCCCTGCCCGCCAAGTATTTCACCTCCCCGATCCCAGCCATGAGGGTCTCCTGAGGGGTCCTGGAAGATAGAGCATCGGCAGGTGGTCCTCTGTCCGCCCCACCCCCGGGCAGAAGTCGGGAGGGATTACTCAGTCACTGCCAGTGTGACAGCAGCTCTGCTTGGGCCTGGAGGAGGAGTCATGCTGGGCAAGGCCGCGGGCGTGATAGGGCCAAGCGCGGGAAAAAGAGCGCGGGAAACAGCTCGTGGCGCACTCCGAACAGCAGCAAGGCTCTGGGTGATAAGGCCGTGGCCTGGGGTGGGGGGCTGGGAGCCGGCAGATTAGAGGGCGCTCGGAGCCCCGCCTGGGGAGCCGTCCCCATCACCCCTGCCCCAAGGGGACGATCCAGAGCAGGCACCAACCGTGCCCAGCCCGCCTGGCCCTCTGGGAGCAGCAGGGGTCCGGGGTGCAGCCGCTCCGCCCTGGGGGCCAGGCTCAGGCCCGGCCCCACCTCGATGGAAGCCTCAGTGTCCAGATCTGCTGATGGGGATCACAAACCAACCTCCTGGGGCTGCTGTGCTGAGAAAGGACCTTTAATTATTCCAAGCGTGTAAGGGGCCCGGCGTGGTGCCTGGAGGGCCTCGGCCCGCGGAGCAGAGGCTTGGTGGGGGCAGGCGCCGTGTGGTCCTGGCGGGTCAGGTGGCATCCCTGGTGCCTGGGCTGAAGTCAGCGGGCATGGATGGGCATGAGCCCTGATTGGGAGCCGGGACACGCTCCAAGCCCCTCCCCTCTGGGCCCTGAAATGAGGGGGTGGGACCTGAGGCCTCCGGGGTCCTGTCCAGGTGTCAGATTTTGGCCTCCAAGGCCGGGCTGGCCTGCCGTCTTCCCAGGCTGTGGGGCAGCCGCGGCCGCCTTATCTTCCAGCTACAGTCTTCTTCCTCTCGCCTCCCTGTCTCCCCCCACTCAGGGCTTCCCACACCCCCTCTTCCTTCCCCCTTCTAACTCTTGGCTTCGGGAGCACCCCCCTCCCTGCCCCCAGAGAAGGCCAGACCCTGGGCAGAGTGGGAGGAGACCTCTACACTCTGGGGGCCGGCCAGGGGCGCTGGGTTCCCCTCGCCTTTTGTTCTGGGGGGAGCCTCCAAGACCGTGGTCTGTCTTTCAATCAAAAGATGATTTTAAAAAAAAATAGCATTTTATTAGTCGATCAACTAGAACCAGAGGTAGCTGTTAGCGCCGTTGAGCTAGAATACAGTGGAATACTTGCAGCCTCAGCTCCGATAAGCCTGGCCTGTGAGCTGAGTAGCTATGACCCCATTTTACAGAGAAAGAGTTGAGGCTTAGAGACTGGCTCAGGGTCCCAGAGCGAGGCAGAGCTGGACTCAGAGGTCCACCTCCCAGGCCTCTGTGCTCTTGACCATCAGACCACAGGGTGGTCACTGGTTCAGGACAGAGGGACCTGAGCTGACCAGCTAAGGAGGAGACCCGGACAGCGTGGGGTCATCAGCTCTGACCCCCACCAGGCGAGGGAGGGAGTGATCGTCGTCGGGGGTCACAAGGGGACACCCAAGGCTGACAGAGCCACGTGGCTTGTCCAGGGCCTCACAGCCTGCAGGGCCTGGACTCCGGGCCCTGCGCTCTGCTGGACTGCGTGCGATCCTTCAACACTGAAGATCACCTGCCTGGAGCAGGGAGGGGAAGGCTCCCTGGAGGGGCAAGAGTGGGGAGGGGGGAAGTCAAATTCTCTGTCTTTGGTCTTTTTAGGAACCCAGCCGGCCCACCTGGGTTCATGAGGAGTTTGGGGTGGAGAGGCTGGCAAGAGAACAGACTTCTTTTAGGAAGCTTCCAGAACCACTTGGGCTCAACCCGAGGAGACCCTCGAGGTCAGCTGATGGGAATTCAGGTGACAACAGAACGGCACTTCTGGGGCTTGGGGGCCCTTAAATAAGGGAGCAAGGGGGTCCCCGGATGGGGGAAAGTTCCTCGAGGCCCACTCTAGTAACATCCACTAAGAAACGAGATGTGTATAAGAGACAGGGCACAGCCAACCCTCCAGCTGAGCCATCAGGTTCTCCGTGGGGGCCAAATGCACCCAGAGAACTTCCTTCTGGCCCCTGTGAACTGAGTTTTTTTTTTTTAAAAAAAAAACAGGAACTAATCACCTATACTATAGTTAATTAACAACCACACCGTTTTGATTCACACGAACCTGTTCTGAGAAAGAACTAAGAGCACAGATTGTGAAAGACCAAGATTTCTTCATGAAACAGAGGCCTTGATAGTATCACGGCCTCCGGAAAGAGCCTCGTTGTTAATATCCCTTCAGAAAGCCCCAGTCCTGATAGAGGGTCCCCCCGCCCCGGCCCCAGTCAGAATCTCGGCCAGTGCTTCTGAAGGGGGGCAGCCCTGCACCCTGACTTCCACATGGAGCCGGAGCAGCTGGCCTGGGGTTTCCACGCAACATGGCACCTCCTGTGCGACCGAATCGGTCGCAAGTTCTGTGACCTTGAACTTGACCCCGTCTGCCGCCAACCTAGGGCTTGGTTTTCCTATCTCTCAAAAAGACGGCTGGACTAAGAGATTTCTAAACTTCCCTTTCGCTCTAAAATCCCATGCTGGGGTCCGTTGTCTCTGAGCGCGGGACTGACCCACCTTGACTAAGAAACTCGTCACCCGGGTTCCCTTTTTGGGAGGGTTGAGAAAGCCTCCGTTGTTTCTCAGCGTCTGCTAGGAGGGACCCCTGGACTTCCGTTATGTTTGAAGACGTGACTCAAGGGGAAACACAAACAGACAAACAAGCCGCTCGTTCCATGTAGGAGGCAGGGGCATGAGCCCTGGTCCCTCTCGGGGCCCCAGCAGAGAGTGGCCATTAGTCCTATGGGAAATTTGGAAGGGTCTCAAAAGCCTCTTTGTAAGTTCAGAGAATGTAATGTCAAAAAGGATCCCTGGTGTTCCAGTAGCTGAGACTCCGAGCTCCCAGTGCAGGAGGCCCGGGTTTGATCCCTGGTCGGGGAACTAGATCCCACATGCTGCAACTAAGACCCAACACAGCCAAATTGAAGGAAAAAAAAAAGAATGGATGAATCCACCTCTGGGTATATACCCCGAAGAATTGCAAGCAGGGATTTGAACAGATATCTGTACCCCCAGGTTCATAGAAGCGTTATTCACAATAGCCAAAAAAGGCGGAAACAACCCAGATGCCCGTTCATGGATGAATGGATAAACGAAATGCAGTCTAGACATAGAAAGGGAATATTATTCAGTCTCCAAAAGAAAGGGGATACTGACCCATGCTACAGCATAGATGAACGATGAGGTCATCATACTACTTGAAATTAAGTCAGACACGGAAGGACAAATACTGTATGATTCTACTTATGTGAGTTACTTAGAGTAGTCCAGTTCACAGACAGAAAGTAGCAGGGTGGGGGCCAGAGGCTGGGGGGAGTGAAAAACGGGGAGTAACTGCAGTGGGGGCAAGGTTTTGGTTTTTGCGAGATGAAAAACGTGCTGTGAACGGCTAGTGGCGATGGTAGGTAGTTCCTCAAGGTGAATGCGCTGAACGCCCCTGAGCTGGCCAGTTCAAAGAGGGCGCAAACGGCCAGCTTCAGGTTCTGTGCCGTTTACCTCAATAAAAACCAAAGGGAGTGAACAAAACATTTCCCCAGCACCTCTAAACGAGAGACTAAGCAACTCCATGGATTTGAATTCCTTGAACCAAAGGAACAAAAACCCCTTTAAGACAGAGGAGGGGTAAAGTTTGCTCGTGTTTCTGAGAAGGGTTGAGAGGTTGGGTCACAGTGAAGCATCGCATATGATCAGGCTGGTTGTCCCGGGTTGCGGAGGGCTGGGGATCTGACTCCTAAGACTCTCCAGTTGAACCCTCTACCCCACCCCTCTGTCCTGACAGCCTGGAGGGAATGCTCTGCCCTGGTTTTGGGTGGCTTCATCAGTCAGACCTAACCAGGTAGAGCTCTCTGGAGGTTCCCAAGAACTTTTTGCTGAGAAACTGATATTCTGACCCCCAAAGCTTTTTTTTTTTTAATTTTGGCTGCTTAACCTGCCAAGTCTTAGTTCCCCAACCAGGGATGTGATCGAACCCGTGCCCCTGTAATGGAAGCATGGACTGCTAACCACTGGACCTCCAGGGAACTCCCTCTGCCCCCCAAATCTGAGTTGGAAGAAACCTCATTCTTATGCAAAGAATCCTTTCTGAATCACCTCTGAGGACCAGAAACTTTCCCCTTCACTAAGACTGAAATCTTTTTTTTAATGAAATTTTATTGGAATATAGTTGCTTTGGGGGCGATGGGAGCCATGCTGCACAGCATGTGAGATCTTGGTTCCCTGGCCAGGGATTGAACCAGTGCGCCCATGCACTGAAGCTTGGAGTCTTAACCGCTGTTGAGGAAGTCCCTGAAATCTTCTACCCATTGTCCACTAAGAAACGTGTAGGGGGTGAGCCCTCCTGGGCAGGTGCAACTTGCCCGGCTTCCAGGTTAATTCGTGCACCCCTCCCCACCACGGTATCTCATGAACACCGTGGATGTTCTTCCCAGAAAAATGTATACATGCATATACCCACAGTGATTCTGTGCACTGCCCCCCTTAACAAGCCCCAGTTTAGAGCGAGCGCGTCTCCCCACGCAGATTCTGTCTTGGCTTTTCCATCAAAATTAGGTAGAAGAGGCTGAGGCACCATCTCTCCCCATGTCTTGTTCCCGGAGGCTGGGGATACGGTGGAGATGGCAGCCTCCCCCTCCCCTGAGGGGCTCCGATGAGAAGAGCCTCCCTCTCCAAGTGAACCCTCTCCGGGGATCTTTGGTGAAAGTTGCCTGGGACTCTGGATGCTGAAGCTAGGACTCCGTTCAGAGTCCTCAACCCCACACTCTCTCATTTCACAGCCAAGAAAGGCTCAGATTGTCCTGGGGACAGACCCAGTCCAAGCCCACAGGTGGTGGCCAGCGTGGGGCACCTCCACGTGTGACTCGCCTCGCCTGTGCGGGTCCCTGGGAGAGCTGAGGGTGGGTATGACACTGTGCAGGCAGGTGACCTCTGTCATCCTAAAATCAAATCTTCAAAGGGTGCTCATGGGACTTCCCTGGTGGTCCAGCAGTTAAGACGCTGAGCTTCCACGGGTCGGGGTCGGGTTCTATCCCTGGTCAGGGAAACTTAGCGCCAAACAAGCAAACAACAAAAACATCCGCGGTGCTCGCGCGCAGTTGGAGGAAGGTAATTCCCACCAGGTGCGCGGGCTGGAGGCATCTCAGCTAAGACTGATTCTTTGCCACCTCTTCTCCTCTGGGCTGGAGAGCTGGAAGCCACATTCCACAAAAGAGATTTTTTTTCCAGCCCACCTTAGTCTTCTGAGGACTGCTAAAGGGACTAGGTAACCTACTTGGAAACAATCTAAGTGAGATATGCAAATTTCAAAGGAGAGGCAGGGGCTTCTCCGCACTCACCTGTCCAGAGCCTGTCTGCGGGAAGAACCTGGCTGCGTCTCTCTGCGGATCAGCACCGCCCGGTCAATTCGTGACTCTCGGCACAAATAGATACTTCTCCTTTTTTTTTTCCCCCACCCTCTGTGTGTGTGTGTATGTGTTTTCCTCTTCTGTTCCCCTCCCTGATTTTCAATCTGATTATTTGTGTCAAAATCTGGCGGCGAGAGAACAGCCAATGGAGAGAGCGCCAGGGCGCGGAGCTCTATTTGCTTATCAAAGCTCTCCAGGACTCCCCATTCTCTTCCCTAACCCTTCACTCCGGGAGCTGCACTCTCTCTACGGAAATTTTTAACAACTTGTGGATTTTAACAGCGATGGCTAAATCCTTAAAATTTTAAAAAGTGAAGTTGAAGTACAACATTTACTTAAAAACCTGATCTTGCTTAGAGAACTCATTGAGTTAGTCTCTTTCTTTTCTTCTTTCGCTTTCTTCCCCTTTTTACTTCTTCTCTTTCTTCTCCTTCCTTTCCATCCTCCCTTCCTTTTTTTCTTTTGCTTCCCTTCCTCTGCCCCTCTGTGGACTCAGCTTCCCCAGCGCTCTCCTAGGAAGCCCCTGGCTCGCGCTGCTGCAGACTGCTTTTAGAGAGGCCCCCTCTTGTCCTCGCAGAAGTCGTCGTAAAGAAAAAAAAAAAGTCAAAATGCACGCTTCCCAGCCTTGACCCTAGATTGAGTGAGGAGCAGCGGGCGTGGTACTGAGCGTGCGCGCTTCCCGCATCGCTAGGACCCTCAGCCGCCGGGCGCACCGGGCGGGCTGCGCTCCGGTCCCAGGGCCCGCGTGTGCTGCCACCTGGTGGCCGAGGCGGGCACGGGCCGGGGCTGGCCTCCAGGTGTTCCGACCCCCGCGGGAAGGCTGGGAGGGCCTGTGGGGGACATTCCAGCCCCTTTGGCACAGACGTTCCTTTGAGCTTCCCTGGGGGGAGACGTGGGTTCGATCCCTGGGTCGGGAAGATGCCCTGGAGAAGGAAATGGCAACCCACTCCAGCACTCTGGCCTGGAGAATCCCATGGACGGAGGAGCATGGTGGGCTACAGTCCATGGGGTCGCCAAGAGTCGGACACGGCTGAGCGACTTCACAGGGGCCCACCCCTGACCCCCCTGACCTCCTCCCTCCACCTCGGCCCCTCAAGCCTCCTCCTCCTCCTCCGGCTTACGGGATGGCTGGTTTGTTTCAGGAGGTTTTGCATACGGGGAGATCTCACAGAATAGAGCACTGTTAGGCTAATTTGCATGCTCTGCCAGCCAGCCACGCTGGGGAGATTGTGTTTCCCTCCTAAAGAAAACAAGTTTGGCGACAGGAAGCCCCGACCCAACTGGAGGCCAAGGTCCGAGTTGGAGAGAAAGAGGGGCGGGGATCGGACGAGAGGTCTCACTGCGCAGGGCCAGCGGGCAGTGAGCGCCAGCCCTCGGGCCCGGGTCAGGGCCTGGCTCCCAGGTCTGAGGGTCCACAGGCCACGGGTCTCTCTTCTTGGCGGAGAGAGAGTAGTGGCAATGCCTGGAATTTTCTCTGCATCCCGTATTTTGCCCACAGTCACCTGGAACTGTTTGTCGTTATGCAGAAAATTTGACAAATAGTTCAAGGACATGAAGAAAAGCAATAGACGGGGAATCCCCCGGTGGTGCAGTGGTGAGGACCCCGCTTCCATGGCCAAGGGCCCAGGGAACTGCGATCTTACAAGCCGCATGGTGTGCTCCCCCAAAAAATTTTTTTAGAAAAATGATTACATTAGAAATAAAAAATTATTAAATAATTCAAGGACTTGTCCCTTAATTTATTTCATTATACACATATGCTCACATTTTGCTACTATTAATTAGCTGGTCTTTTTCCTTCCCCCACTGAATGTTATTTTGTTTAAATACCGCCTAAATTTTCTTGTGGCTTTTATTAACATGTTTCATGATTTCACACTTTTTCATGACTTACCTTACCCTCTGCTTCCTCCATTTGGGCCATTTAGTTGCGTGGGGTATTTTCTAGTATAAAGCCATTGTATCAGGCATGTGCAGCTAGCTGTTGTTCTGAGATGTAATCCCACTTGGGGTCCTTCTCCCCCTTGAGTAACCAACTTAGGGATTCCCTTCTTAGACCAGGATCCCAGCCTGCAAGCAAAGGCAAGCCTTCCCTAGAGCCACCCGTGTGTGTGTGTGTGTGTGTGTGTACACTCAGTCGTGTCCGACTCTTTTTTGTGTCCGACTCTTTTTTGACCCCATAGACTATAGCCTGCCTGGCTCCTCTGTCCATGGGATTCTCCAGGTAAGAAAACTGGAGTGGGTTGCCATTTCCCCTCCTGGGGATCTTCCCGACCCAGGGATCGAACCTGCGTCTCTTGTGTTTCCTGTACTGGCGGCTGCTGCTTAGTCGCTTGTTGTGTCCGACTCTGTGTAACCCCATGGATGGCAGCCCTCCAAGGCTCCTCCGTCCATGGGACTCTCCAGGCAAGAATATTGGAGTGGGTTGCCATTCCCTCCTCCAACCTTTGACTAGACAGACTAAGTGACGTCTCTGCCTTTTAATACGCTGTCTAGGTTTGTCATAGCTTTCCTTCCAAGGAGCAGGCGTCTTTTAATTTCATGGCTGCAGTCACCGTCCTGAGATCCTTATGTTTCTCTTTAGCCAAAATTTGGTCATTAGGTTTAAGAGAATACTTAGAGGCGGAATCTTTGGCACCACGCCACCTGGGAAACCCAGAGCCGCCCAGGGCCCCGCTGTGGGAGAGCAAGAGTTCAGGCCTCCAGCGCCTGCGCACACCAGCTGAAGCTGGGAGAGCCCCGGCAGCCTCCTCACACAGGCTCCTGCGGCTGAGGCCCCGGCCTCCGGACCTCGTCCGGGACTATCCGCAGAGACAGCACCATTCCCTTCAGTAGACAGCCCTGGAGATGAAATGCCCTCACTGAGCCTCTCCCCAGGGCTAGGTCACACCAGCATCCTTGTACCCACTCATCCACCATTCATTCACTCCAGTTCTGCTGGTACCTTTCACATATCGGGTGCCTTCTTCTCCTCTCCCCTCCCGCCAGCTAAAGCTTCCAGAATAAAAGCCCTTAGACTGGGTGACTCGAATAACATTTATTTCTCACAGAGGCTGGGGAGTCCAAGGTCAAAGAGCCAGCAGATCCAGTCTCTGCTGAGGACAGGCTTCCTGGCTTGTAGACAGCCACCCTCTCACTGAGTCCTCACGTGGCAGAGAGAGGGCGAGCTCTGACCCCTATTCCTCTTCTTTTGAGGACACTAATCCCATCCTGGGGGTCCCAACTTCGTGACCGCATTTACCTTACTCATAAACCCATTTACCTTCCAAAGTCCCCACATGCAAACAACGTCACATTCATTCACTGACACGGGAATTTGGGGGAGACACAGACACTCGGTCCATTACTTCCTCTAGCTAATACATGTTTATTGAATACATATTAGGTACCACATGCCAGGGTTTCAAACAAGAACCAGACAGGAGCTCCAGTGAGTTTCTCCTTTGTCTAGCAGGTGGGACAGAATACACCAAAATTTGTAATTTGGGGTAATAAGTGCTGCGATATAAACATGGTTTGCATGTAAGCAAATTGCGTGCTGCAGTCCATGGGGTCACAAAAGTCAGACACAACTGAGCGACTGAACTGAACGGACCTGGGCTTGACTGGTGGCTCAACTGGTAAAGAATCCACATGCGATGCAGGACGCTCGGGCGCCCGGTTGGTGCGGTTGTGGGCGCGCCACTGCCTGCAGCTCCTGGGCTTGGACAGAGCCCCCAGTCTCCCCGAACGCCTGAGTCACCACAGGGCTGCGGCGGGCGCTTCTCCAGCGCCAGGAGGCAGGTCGAGGAGGATGGGGGTGGGGAGACAGCCTCTGGACGCCCCATACCCACCGGCATGGCTACGACCACCTGGCCCATCCTCAGGTTGCAGGAGCAAGTGGGCTCAGCTCCTGTTTGCCGCATTCTGTGGCCGTCGTAACCTGAGGCCGTGAAGGTACCCAAGGTCACACAGCTCATGCCAGCTGGTGCCAGGACCACAGCCTGAACCCTGCCTCCCCCCCCAGATATAAACATGGTTTGCATGTAAGCAAATTGCGTGCTGCAGTCCATGGGGTCACAAAAGTCAGACACAACTGAGCGACTGAACTGAACTGACCTGGGCTTGACTGGTGGCTCAACTGGTAAAGAATCCACATGCGATGCAGGACGCTCGGGCGCCCGGTTGGTGCGGTTGTGGGCGCGCCACTGCCTGCAGCTCCTGGGCTTGGACAGAGCCCCCAGTCTCCCCGAACGCCTGAGTCACCACAGGGCTGCGGCGGGCGCTTCTCCAGCGCCAGGAGGCAGGTCGAGGAGGATGGGGGTGGGGAGACAGCCTCTGGACGCCCCATACCCACCGGCATGGCTACGACCACCTGGCCCATCCTCAGGTTGCAGGAGCAAGTGGGCTCAGCTCCTGTTTGCCGCATTCTGTGGCCGTCGTAACCTGAGGCCGTGAAGGTACCCAAGGTCACACAGCTCATGCCAGCTGGTGCCAGGACCACAGCCTGAACCCTGCCTCCCCCCCCGCAGAGCTCAGGTGAGCCTTGCCAAGATCAGCGTGTGCCTGTTGTCTGCTGAGACAGGAGTCCACAGGGTCCCTACCCTCAGATTGCTGCTGGTCTCATTAAGAAGCAACTGGTCTTTTTCCTTCCTCCACTGAGTTATTTTGTTTAAATACCGCCTAAATTTTCTTGTGGCGTGGGGAAATGGACCCAGACTTGGAGAGTTAATGAAAGAAGTGACATCTAAAATTGACACCAGACTGAGTTAGTTGGGTAGGGAAGGATGTACAAGAGCTAGAAGCCAGGACCTTCAGACAAATGACAGCGGCCAAGTCCAGCATGAGTGGAGGAGGCAACTGAAGGGAGGGGAAGGAAGGACAGGACATTCGAGAGATGAGCCTAGAGGGACTTCCCTGGTGGTCCAGGGGCTAAGACTCTGAGCTCCCACTGGAGGGCACCCGGGTTCAGTCCCTGGTCAGGGAACTAGATCCCACATAGTGCAACTAAAGATGCCACCTGCCGCAGCAAAGACCGAAGATCTCATGTGCTGCAACCAAGACCCCTTGGAGCCAAATAAATATATAAGTTGTTGTCGTTCAGTCGCTCAGTCATGTCCAACTCTTTGCAACCCCAAGGACTGCAGCAAGCCAGACTTCACTATCCTTCACTGTCTCCCATAGTTTGCTCAAACTCATGTCCATTGAGTCATGGACATGGTGATATTATCTACCCATCTTATCCTCTGTTGCCCCCTTCTCCTCCTGCCTTCAGTCTTTCCCTGCATCAAGGTCTTTTCCAGTAAGTCGACTCTTCACATCAGGTGGCCAATGTATTGGAGCTTCAGCTTCAGCACCAGTCCTTTCGATGAATATTCAGGATTGATTTCCTCTAGGATTGACTGGTTGGATCTCCTTGGAGTCCAAGGGACTCGCAAGAGTCTTCTCCAACACCATAGTTCAAAAGCATCAATTCTTCAGCATTCAACCTTCTTTATGGTCCAACTCTCACATCCATTCATGACTACTGGAAAAAACATACCTTTGACTATACAGACCTTTGTCAGCAAAGTGATATCTTTGCTTCTTACTATGCTGTCTAGGTTTGCATTGCTTTCCTAAATAAGTATTGAAAACAATAAAAGCATCTGCCTTCCAATACAGGAGAAATGAAGCGAAAGTGTTAATCGCTCAGTCGTGTCCGACTCTGCGACCTCATGGACTGTAGCCCACAGGCTCCTCTGTCCATGGGATTTTCCAGGCGAGAATACTGGAGTGGGTTGCCATGCCATTCTCCAAGGGGATCTTCCTGACCCAGGGATCGAGCCGAGATCCCCCACATTGCGGGGAGATTCTTTACCATTTGAGCTAGCCCGGAAGCCCCCCAGTACAGGAAATGTGTTCAGTCCTTGGTCATTGAACTAAGATCCCAGATTCCTCAAGCCGTCGGGCAACAAAGCCCTTGCACCCACAACTAGAGAAAGCCTGAACACCGCAAAAAGACCTAGCACAGCCAAATTTTAAAGAGAGAGAGAGAGAAATGAGCCTAGAGAATAAGTAGTGGCAAGATGAGAAAGATTCCTCTCCAGCTGAAGAACCTTCAGTGATTTTCCTTTACCTAACAGGACAAAAAAAACCTCAGCTTCAGAACTGACCATTCAGTATATTCACAGCATCAGAACTCTTTCAAACAACAGCACTTTTTCAGGTGCAAGTTGCAGAAACCTGATTTAAACTGGTTTAAGAACAACAACAAAACAGTTTCTTTCATGTCACTGAAAAGTGTCTACCTCAGGTATGGTTGGATCCAGATGCTCAAATGATACTGTCTGGACTCAGCCTCAGCACATTTGCTTTTGTTGTCCCCTTTGCTGGATGGCCTAACCCCAGATCTTCCCATGGCTGACTCCTTGTCATCTAGGTCATGGCTGAAATGTCACCTCTGTGGCCAGATCTCCTTGAACACCAACTAAAGCAGGACCTTCCCATCCCAGGCACTTTCGCTTCATTGGCCTTGCTCTTCCTGACATTCATAATTTTATGAAAATATCTTGCGGATTTCTTTCCTTTTTGTTTATTTTGGGGCCTGACTGCCCATAAGGATGTGAGCACCACAAGAGCAGGGGTTGCATTTGCCTGGCTCACAGCTGAACCTCCAGTGCTTAGACCAGTGTACGGTAGACATAGATGGCGCATTGATAGAATGCACGGATGGACCAATCAGAGCATGAATAGCTTACTTGCCATCTCTCAGCTTTGCTCTTTCCTGGGGCTGAGAGCCCCAACATTACTAGTTGCAGTCTATAAGCTTAGAAACTCCAGTGGAAAGATAGATGCTTTCTCAATAGTAGTAAGAGGCCAGGGGCTGACTCTAATTGGCCCATCTCTGCGCCATTCACTATGGCAGAAGGAGGGATATGGGCCTCTCATTGGCCAGGGCTGGCCAACTTTCTGCTAAAACCACTCCAGAGTGGGAACAGGGCTTTGGCAAGGACACAGAAGAACACCATATAGATTGAATAAGGACACAGAGATTGAAGGCAAAAGGAGAAGGGGGCAGCAGAGGATGACATGGCTAGATAGCATCACCAACTCAATGGACATGAATCTGAGCAAACTCGGCTAGACAGTGGAGGCCAGGGAAGCCTAGCATGCTGCAGTCCACGGGGTCGCAGAGTCACAAATGACTTAGTGACTGAGGAACCACAACAGAATAAGGCCAGCAAGGAGCTGGGGAAGCCTCCACTTCCTAACCATCCTGGTCACCTGAATACGCTGGAGACTGTTGAGTGAAGAAAAAAAAAAAACAATGCACAATCTAAAAGTTGAGAATTACGTTTTATTTGGAAAACGCAACCTGGGGGACAGCCTCTCAGCTCTGAGGGATTGTTTCAAAGAGGAACCAGGATACGTAAGAGTTTTTGCAAAAACAAACAAAAAACACCCAGGCAGTTGACCGTCAAAAGATGACTGCTAATTAAAGTAAGTCCAGACCTCGCAAGTTAATGAATTTAGTGCTTTTCTATGGGAGAAGCAAGAATCTGGGTTTAATGCAACTAGTCCTTTGATATGCATCCTAACTCTCTTGGGCCAGTCTGCTGTTTTCCTCCATCCTGAATCCCCTAGGGGGCACCCTCGGGTGGCGGCTGCAGTGGCAGCTGGCTTGGTGACCACGGTGTGCTCTGTTTACTGATATGGCAGGCGTGCCATATCAGTTTACCAATATCTGTTTACTGATATTCTGTGTCCACCAGACCAAATTCCAACGCCTGCCTTTGCCCTTCCTGTTCCCCCTTTCTCTTCAGTCTGCTTCTTCAGGAAGCCTTCCGGATTCCCCACAATCTCTGGGGTCACCTGTGGAATAAAGGATTTGGCCCAGCCATGACAACCCTTGGATTCTTGTCTCTGTCCATCATGATGGGCACTCAGCAGATTCTGCTGAGTCTTCGTTGCTTCACGGGCTTTTCCCTAGTCGCCTAGAGAGGGGGGCTATTCTCTAGTTGGGGTACGCAGGGTTCTCATTGCGGGGGCTTCAGCTCTAGGGTGGGTGGGCTTCAATAGCTGCGGCTCCTGGGCTCCAGAGCGCAGGCTCAGTAGTGGTCGCGCAGGGCCTTAGTTGCTCCGGAACACGTGGGATCTTTCCAGATCAGGGATCAAACTCATGTCTCCTGCACTGGCAGGCAGATTCTTTACCCCTGAGCCACCAGGGAAGCCACTCAGTTGCTTCTTAATGAGACCAGCAGCGATCTGAGGGTAGGGACCCTGTGGACTCCTGTCTCAGCAGACAACAGGCACACACTGACCCTGGCAAGGCTCACCTGGGCTCTGCGGGGGGGCGGCAGGGTTCAGGCTGTGGTCCTGGCACCAGCTGGCATGAGCTGTGTGACCTTGGGTACCTTCACGGCCTCGGGTTACGACGGCCACAGAATGCGGCAAACAGGAGCTGAGCCCACCTGCTCCTGCAACCTGAGGATGGACCAGGTGGTCGTAGCCATGCCAGTGGGTATGGGGCCTCCAGAGGCTGTCTCCCCACCCCCATCCTCCTCGACCTGCCTCCTGGCGCTGGAAAAGCACCCACCGCAGTCCTGTGGTGACTCAGGCATTCGGGGAGACTGGGGGCTCTGTCCAAGCCCAGGAGCTGCAGGCAGCTGGGGTGCAGGGAGCGCCACACTGCCTGCCGCTCGGGCGCAGCAGTGGTGCGCGCCCACAACCGCACCAACCGCGCGCCCGAGCGTCACGGGAGGCAGCAGTGCACAGAGTCGCCACACGGTGGCGCTCCTGTCCCCTTACCTCTAACAAATCAGCTTGAAAACTGGCTATTTATTGATATTTATTTAGGAAACGGCAACCCACTCCAGTGTTCTTGCCTGGAGAATCCCAGGGACGGGGGAGCCTGGTGGGCTGCCGTCTATGGGGTCACACAGAGTCGGACACGACTGAAGTGACTTAGCAGCAGCAGCATTTATCCACCTGGACTGCAAGGAGATCCAACCAGTCAGTCCTAAAGGAAATCAGTCCTGACTATTCACTGGAAGGACTGACGCTGAAGCTGAAACTCCAATACTTTGGCCACCTGATGCGAAGAACTGACTCATTGGGAAGAGTGATGCTGGGAAAGACAGAAGGCAGGAGGAAAAGGGGACCACAGAGGATGAGATGGTTGGATGGCATCACCGACTCGATGGACATGAGTTTGAGTAAACTCCGAGAGTTGGTGATGACAGGGAAGCCTGGCATGCTGCAGTCCATGGGGTCACAGAATGTCGGACACGACTGAGCGACTGAACTGAACGGACCTGGGCTTGACTGGTGGCTCAATTGGTTAAGAATCCTCATGCGATGCAGGAGACACGGGCTCAATCCCTGAGTTGGGAAGATCCCCTGGAGAAGGGAACTGCAACTCATTCCAGTATTCTGGCTTGGAGAATTCCATGGACAGAGGAGCCTGGCAAGTTACATAGTCCACGGGGTCACAAAGTGTCGGACATGACTGAGCGACTTTCACTTTTTCTTTACCACCAGCGCCACCTGGGAGGCCCATTGAAAACATATGTGGATATAATATTTTTCAAACAAACCTTTATTGGTCCTTTGCTCTTGGGCACTGCACAGCAGTCTCTCCCTCAGTCCGTGAGCCCAACCCTCCCATCCTCTCGCCTCCACGACTCTCTCAGTGGGAATGGGCGACATCCTGGAGGACCACCACTGGGTGAGTTTCTGGGTGTGTTCACGTCACAAGATGGCTGGTTTGCCTAGAGGCCCATGATAGGAAAGAGGGGTGCGGAGACTCGGGTGGGGAAGCTGAGGCTACAAGGGAAGAGCCTGCAAGGACCAGCGCTCCTGCCTGACGCCTCCCAGCATTGCCAGCAGGTGTGTGAATCAGGGGACCCTGCTTCTAGGTTTAGGAAATAACCAGATGATCAAGCAGCTTCTCGATCCTTCTCGGCTCCTTCTCCCCCACAGTGACTTCATGGAGCCCTCTGGCAGGCGGCTGGGGAGGACTGGAGAGGGAGAGAGAGACTGCACATCCCCAATTCAACCACCTGAGGCTTCAGGAGGGGAAACTGAGGCCTGGGGGGAGACTTGCTGAGGCCACACTGTTCCCAAGAAGCAGGGGCAGGACTCCTAACTTTCCACAGCCCTTCCTAATGGAGACAGTTGTTTGACTGCCTCCCACCTAGAAAACTCATGTTTTATTTTTAGTATTTTATTTATTTGGCTGTGCCAGGTCTTAGTTGAGGCATGCAGGATCTTTCTGGTCGTGGCTTGTGAAAATCTTCACTGCCGCATGCCAACTCTTAGTTGCAACATGTGGGATGCCCCGCCAGGGATTGGGCCTGGGGCCCCTGCATTGGGAGCTCGGACTTGGCCACTGGACTACCAGGGAAGTCCCCCGTAACTTGTATAGGTTTCTATAAAGCATGAGACCCCAGTGGGAGCTAATAGAGCAGGTAATGTCTGATTCTCCAGCCAGCTGGGTGCAATGGGGGAACCATTGTGGTCTGAGGACACGCTGTGGTCTGGGTTGCACTTGGCCTTGACACTCACCAGCTGCAGACCATAGGCAGCCCCTGGCCTCCCCAAGACTCAGAACTGCCGTCTCTAAAATGGAGCTAAGATAAAGCTTCCCTCGGAGCTGCAGGTAGCAAGCTAAAATGATACACACAAAACGTTTTACACATGCTACAGTGCTTTAAATGGGGGAGGTGGCACATCTCAGCAGAAATCCTCAACAGCAGACTCAAGAGCTCTGCCCTTTCCCCCTCTCATTGGACAGTCCAGAAGCCTGAGCTGCTGGGGGCAAACGAGCGAACCAGGCGTGTCGGCCCGATTTCTAGCAGGTGGGCTGTGCTCATTTACACGGTAGGTTGATTATTAATGAGACTCATGACATCTGGTTACTGCCCTGTGAACCCTCGGTGCCTTCCGCGTTTGTATTCTCTGACACACACAGGAGGCCGCTGTGGAGGAAGGAATGAAAGTCCCTTGGACGTTTACCCAGGCCAGAGAGGCTGCAGGGCCTTCGCAAGCCTCGTGTCCTTCAGTCTCAGGGAGCAGCTGGTCCCTAGGAATTACTGGCCGAATGATGGGAAGAGCAGCCCCAGGGGCAGCTGGCACGGGAGTCAAGTCCACATGTGATAAGTGTGTGTGTGTGGCACCTGCCAGACCCCATCAGGGCAAGGACCCCACCTGCTACTCCTCAGTCCAGCTCCACAAGCACACCACAGCATCAGTCAGCTTGTGTGTATTATTTGACACAAGTGTGTATTATTCCCAACAAGCAGTGTGTATGTATCTGAATATGTGTGTGTGTGAAGTTGTGTGTGGGGACATTAACCAGCCTGAGGAGCGGGAAAATCACCCCACGGATCCTCACCTCCCTGGTCAAGGCCCCACCCCCCACCCCAACCAGAGAGAGCAGCCCCAGCAGACAGTGGCCTTGGAGCCTGGATCAGCAAACAGAGTTTTCTGTGGCTACTGAGACGGGAGAGACTCTGTCTTTCCCCACATCCTATGTGGGTCAGGGGTCTCTGGGCCTGGGGCATAGCTTCAGCCTCCAGACCAAGGAAACAAAGCCTCAGAGGAACCCACAAAGAAGTAAGAGCCGAGGAAAGACATTCAGGACGACGAACACATCTCTGCAGAGAACTGGACACGCAAACCCATTTGGGCAAGAGCAGTTCTATCTCAATGCTGAGCGTCACCGGGAGTGTCCTGCAGGGGGCGCTGTTTTCCAGCCGCCAGGATTTGCGCTCGATTTACATCTATTTTGCATGTACCTTCAGAGGTTTTCAAATTACTGTTGTATCATTGTCCCCTGAAGAGTGAGCGTTTTTTCATTCTTGATGATTCTTGTCATCCCAAGAGCATGTAGGGAGGTCTCCTCCTCTGAAGAAAAGGACGCCGAGGCTGGGAAGAGAGCAAGAACCTAGCGGTCTTTTGACTACAGTTGGTACATCCTTGAAAGGTGGTCTGTGTACACATTTCTGCAAGCTGACCGGTTTGCAGTTTAAAAGGACACGTATGGTAAGCTCATTTGGAAAGTAGGAAAGAATCCTTTATAAGCCACCCCGCCCAGATCCAGCCGTTCCACTCCCGGATATGTACCTGAAGCATCAAGTCAGGGTCTCAAAGAGACACCTGTAAGCCCATCTTTCCAGCAGTCGTATTCATAACAGCCCAGCAGAGGAGGCGCCCAGTGTCTATCAACAAATGAATAAGTAAACAAAACACAGTATCTCTGCACAATGGAATATTATTTAGCCTCAAAAAGGAGGAGAATTCTGGGGACTTCCCTGGTGATTCAGTGGTAAAGAGTCCACCTTGCAATGCAGGGGACGCGGGTTCGATCCCTGCTTAGGGAATTAAGATTGCACATACTGCAGAGCAACTAAGCCCGCAGCCCACAGCTACTGAAGCCTATGCACTCTGGAGCCCATGCTTCCCAACTAGAGAATCCACACACCGCACCAAAAGATCCTGCATGCCACAACAGATAAATAAAGGAAGAGAATTCGGACACGTGCTATAACACAACAGGTATGAACCTTGAAGACACCGTGTTAAGCTTAATAAACCAATCACAGGACAAATACTTTATTCCACTTACACAAGATATCTGAAGAAGTCAAAACCACAGCGACAGAAAGCAGAATACTGACTGCTAGGGGCTGGGGTGGGGAGATGAGCTACTGAACAGGTACAGAGTCTCTGTTTTACAGGAGAGAGTCCTGAAGACAGATGGTGATGGTTGGCTGCAGAACAGTGTGAACGTGCTTAACACCACTGAACTGTATGCACTTGAAAATGGTTAAAATGTAAATTTTACATTGTGTGTAGTTTTTGTGGTTGTTGTTCATTCACTCGGTTGTGTCCAACTCTTTACAACCCCACGGACTGCAGCACAGGAGGCTTCCCTGTTCTTCACCATCTCCCTGAGTTTGTTCAAACTCATGTCCATCGAGTCAGTGATGCCATCCAACCATCTCATCCTCTGTCGTCCCCTTCTCCTTCTGCCCTCAGTCCTTCCTAGCATCAGGGTCTTTTCCAACAAGCTGGCTCTTTGCATTAGATGGTCAAGAGAATTGGAGCTTCACCATCAGTCCTTCCAATGAATATCCAGGGTTGATTTCCTTTAGGATTGACTGGTTTGATCTCCTTGCTGTCCAAGGAACTCTCACGAGTTTTCTCCAGCATCATAGTTCAAACCATCCTGCTCAAACCTTTATTTTTCACAGACACAGAGAGTGAGGGTGAAGCCCAGAGAATCCCACCATCTCATGATGAGGACCTCTGATCTCCTTTGCCACGAAGTCCAATTATTTTTTGATCTTCCAATATTTTTGCAAGATGATTTTATTATGAAACATTTCCAAGGAAAGTGAATGAAACATGTCTAATGAACACCTACATACCCGCTTCTGTTATTCAACAATAATCATTTGCAAATTGTGCTTTATCTTTCTATATGCATTTGTGAGTGTATATAAATGTGTTTTCTTTTGATAAAACATTTTTAAGTTATATGGCAGACAACATGATACTTGGATCATTAATCCTTGAGCACATATCTCCTAAAAACAGGTATCCTTACATCATCACATAACTGTCATGATCACACCTAAGAAAACTGTCAATAATTTCCCGGCATCACTGAATATTCAGTTCATACCCATTTTTACCCCCAATTTCCCCCCATTTTCTTCTAGAGTGGCTCTTTTAGAACCAGTTTCAAGCACTGTATTTGCCTGCTTCTTTAGCCTCCTTTTGAGCTTTCCCAGGAGGCTCAGCAGTAGAGTCCACCTGCTGATGAAGAAGACTCAGGATCGATCCCCTGGGGGAGGAGACGGCAACCCACTCCAGGACTCTTGCCTGAAGAATCCCCATGGACAGAGGAGCCTGGTGGGCCACAGTCCATGGGGTCACAGAGAGTCAGACACGACTGAGCATGCATGTGCACACACATAGTCTCCTTTATGATATTAACAGGACAGTGCCCTCATCCCTTTCTTTTGACATTGAATTTTTTCCCCCTAAAAGAGCTCAGGCCAATTTGGTAGAAGGGCCTGCTTCCTAGATTTGTCTGTTTCCTGGAGGTGCTGTTTAACCTGTTCCTCTCTCCCATGTATAGTGGAAGTTAGGGCCAAGATTCGCTTTAACCCAGGTGAGACGTTTTAGGCAAGGATACTTCTCAGGTAATGTGGGCTCCATGGCATTGGAGGTACCTAATGTCAGACTGCCCCACTTTCATGATGCTGCTTGGTCCCTGGGTTAAAGAGCTGACAGCCAGCTCTCTCCATCACAAAGATGAGTGAGAAAAATCTGTGCATGTGTGCTAAGTCACTTCAGTGTGTCCATCATTTTCAACCCTGAGGACTGGAGCCCACCAGGCTGCTTCCTCCATGGGATTCTCCAGGCAAGAGTTCTAAAGGGGTTGCTGTGCCCTCCTCCGGGGGTCTTCCCGACCCAGGGATCAAAAGAGTAAGACTTTCTCATCATGCAGAAATCCTGCTCCCAGAGCCTTCTCCTAGTGGGTTCGGGCTCCACTGATGGTTCTTGCCTGAGCCAGCAGTTTCATTGTTGGTTGGAAACAGTGATCCTTCTATCATTCCTTTTGCATTTATTATCTGGCTTCCCCGCCCCAGTAAAGAAGAGCTTTCCCTCACAAACTCTGGATGAGCCAGAGTTCTTCCAAATATTAGAGTGTAAATGATGTCTTTTCTTTTTAATTGCTGGTTACTATAGTAAGGTGTTGGCATAACTGGGTCTTTTAAATCTTCTCCCCTTTTTTTTCTCCTTAAGTTTGAGTTATCACTAAGTTCGCGTGTTTGTATTTTTTAAACGTTTTACACTACCATCCAGAAATTCCTTCTTCTGGTCAGTGTGTTAGTTTCTGAGAGCTGCTTTAGCAAACCACAACCGGGCGGCTTAAACAGCAGAGTTCTTAAACGTTCTCTCTGTTTCGGAGGCCAGAAACCTGAAATCAACTGCATTTCTTCTGGAGTGAGCTTTCTTTTCATGTCTTTCACCCTCTTTTTCCATGAAATAAGCGGGTTAGAAAAAGACTTTAAAGCGATACCTCTGTATCAGGAGGCTTGTTTGTGAAATAAGTTGCAAATGCTTCCTCTCAGCTGTTTTCTGTCTTTGCTTGTTTCCTTTTCTGCCTTACCCAAGGGGGTTGGTTTTGTTTTCACTTTGTTTTGGAGGTTGGCTGATGATGCATCAGCCCTCTCTTCTCTTGCTTCTTTCTAGCCACTTTTAGAAAGGTTCTTCCCCTCACCATGACAGAAAATTCACCTGTGTTGTTTTCTTCCAGCACTTTTATGGCTTCACTTTTGACACTTAAGTGCTTTGACCCCTTTGGAGTTTTTTCTGGTGTAGAGTGTGAAGCAGGGATCCAGATTTATCTTTTCCAGGGAGTCCTGGCACAGTCTTCAGGAGAGGCCCAGCTGAAATAAAACCTCTAGCTGTGGATGCTTCTCCTCTGGGGGACAGGGAAAAGGGAGGGTTTCATGGTGACTAAAAGACTCCTCCTGGACGTGGAGAACCCCGTGCAATGTGGTCCTGCACATCGTACTGCAAGGGGGATACAGAGACCTGGCCGGGGCTCTGGGTGAGGAGGTGGCCTGCCCAGGAGAGAGGGAGCCCAGGATTTCAAAACTTCCATCCGCAGGTGTCAAAGCCAAGGTGGAGCCTTTTCCAATATTCAGCAGACAACTTTCTCCTCTCCTTTCCTCAACTCTCAAACCTTCAGAGGACCCTCTTTGCCCCCACACACAGTTCAGGCTTTTTTTTTTTTTTAAGCTCAGGGCCCTCCATGTCCTACCTTTCTCATCTCCCATTCCATGTATATCTTAAATCTGACCACTGATCAGCTAACGAGCCTTAGGTGGTCTTAACTTGATGCCTTCTTGAAAACTCGGTCTTCCTCCTGTAAAGCCCACCTGCCTCAACACCATCAGTCAGATTCCTGATTAAACCGGAAGCAAAGTCCAAGTCCCAACCCCACCCACAGGTTGCCCTCACTGGGCACCGAGGGCACCCGCTCTGCAGGGTGGACCTGACTCTGAGTCACAGCACCATGGGCCCCTTCCGTCTTGTCTGCTGGGCTCCGTGCAGCCTAAAAGCAAGTGCAGGGGATTGACTAGTGTCCTCCTCCAATTCACGTCCACCCAGAACTCAGCATCTGACCCTGTTTGGAAGTAGAGTCTTTATGGATGTGATTCAGTTCAGATGAAGTCATATTGAATTATTGTGGGCCCCAAAGCCAATGACTGGTGTTCTTATAAAAAGAGGAAAGAAGGGAGTCCCTGGGGGTCCAGTGGTTAAGAATCTGCGTGCCAATGCAGGGGACATGGGTTCAATCCCCAGTTAGGGAACTAAGATCCCACATGCCACAGGGCAGCCACGCCTGTGTATCACAACTACTGAAGCTCGTACGCTGAGAGCTTGTGCAAGACAGAAGCCACTGTAATGAGAAGCCCGTGCCCTGTAGTGAGGATCCAGTGCAGCCAAAAATAAAATACACGAATAAATAAATCTTTAAAAAAAAAACCAAGAGGAAAAGATACACACAGAGGAGCGCGTCACTGCTTTACCCAGTGACTGAATCTGCACCTGTGAAAACACACAGGGAGAGAGGACAGGTGAGGATGGAGGTAGAGAGTGAAGGGATATAGCTCCAAGCCAAGGGACATCATCAAACATGGCGGGCAGCCCCCGGAAGGCAGGAGAGAGGTATGGAACACTCCCCATCAGAGCCCTCAGAAGTCAGCCCCGCTGACGCTTTGGTTTCAGATTTCTGACCTCCAGAACAAAGGAAGAATACACCATTGTTGTTTGGCCATGCCACACGGCTTGTGGGATCTTAGTTCCCCGACCAGGGACTGAACCCGGGGCCCCAGCAGTGAGAACACCAAGTCCTAACCACTGGACCAGCAGGGAATTCCTTACGCTTGTGTTATTTAAAGCCAGCCTGTCTGTGGTACTTTGTCACAGCAGCCGCAGACAGTGGAGCTTGTGCAAGCAGCTCGTGCAAGTGGAGGGAACGATAACACCAACATTTACCGGTGCCCACACTCTGGCACGTGCTCTGATGAGCGTTCACACAAGCCTCTCACTGGACAGCCCTAGCGACCCTCTGAGTTGGGTATTTAAGGCACTGGTGGCGTCCCTATTGTCTAGGTATAGAAAAGGAAGCTTGGGGACTGGCCCGGGCCACTCAGCAGGGCTGCAGAGCCTGGGTCTCTGCTCTGCCCGTCCCCCTCTGTCCTCCTAGGTGGCCTGGTGCGTGCACTGCACACCTACGGCCGCCGTGCCACCTGTCCTTTATGAGTAAGTGTTGGAAAAGGCATCCTTAAACAAAACCTCAAAAACCCAGATCATAATTCAAAGAAGAAAGAGGACGATAAGGAGGAGGAGGGGTCGATAACACCAAAATTAGCGTCTGTTTTTCGATGAAGTACAATACAGTAATAGTTAATAGGATGATAACAGATGGAGTGAGACACTGGAAATATCTGTAGTCAATGAAGGACACATTTCTGTGTGTTGCAATTCTGCAAATCAACAAGGAAAAGAGAGTAACTCTACTAAAGGAAAAATAGCCAGAAGATAAGAATTGGCCATTTGTAGAGGATAAAACCTACAAGACTAACCAGAACATGAAGAAAAGCTCCATCTCGTTAATAGAGAGAGGTAAGTTAAAAAGAGAACGTATCACCATGATAGGCCTATTATACTTCACAGTTGAAGACTGTTGGCAGGAGTGTGGGCATTTCTGTAGACTTCCAGTGAGACTGTAAACTGGGGAAGCTGTCCTAGAGAACACTCGGGTGGTGTTAAGTCTGTAAAATGTCTGCGGGTGATGGATACGGTTAGCACCTTGGCTCTGGTGATGGTACCACAGGTGTATGCCATGTTCGAAGTCATCAAGACACAACATTAATCTTTTGTATATCAAATGGCAACCCACTCCAGTACTCGTCTAGAAAATCCCATGGACAGAGGAGCCTGGTGCAGGCTACTGTCCGTGGGGTCGCAAAGAGTCGGACATGACTGAGCGACTTCACTTTCTTTCTTTATATACCTCTGTAAAGCTAATTTTTTCTCTAAAAAACAACAAAAAAGAGTAAGTCCATGCATACCTTATGACCCACCAGTTTTACTGCTAGTTATGTATCCCAAAGAAGTTCTCAGCTGGACCTATAAGGGAACAGGTGCGTGCGTGTGTGCTAAGTCGCTTCAGTCATGTCCAACTCCTGGAGACCCTATGGACCACAGGCCGCCAGGCTCCTCTGTCCGTGGGATTCTCCAGGCAAGAACACTGGAGTGGGCTGATCCATGCCCTCCTCCAGGGGATCTTCCTGACCCAGGGATCGAACCCATACCTCTTAGGTCTCCAGCACTGGCAGGCAGGTTCTTTACCACTAGCTCGACCTGGGAAGCCTCAAGGGAACAGGTACAGTGAGGTTTATCACAGGTTTTTTTCTGGTGGGCTTTGGGTGTCATTCCATGGGACAATTGAGAGTAGACTGGGGTAGATCCATATCACTGAATAACCGTCAACAGAAGCTACTGGTTGGATTTATTTAGAGCAACGTGCATGGGCTTCAAAACAACACTGAGGGGGGCAAAAAGTAAGCAGATTGCCATCTATGACATAATCCATTTCAGTTCAGTTCAGTTCAGTCGCTCAGTCGTGTCCGACTCTTTGCGACACCATGAATCACAGCACGCCAGGCCTCCCTGTTCATCACCATCTCCCGGAGTTCACTCAGACTCACGTCCATCGAGTCCGTGATGCCATCCAGCCATCTCATCCTCAGTCGTCCCCTTCTCCTCCTGCCCCCAATCCTTCCCAGTATCAGAGTCTTTTCCAACACTGTAACCTGAATATCTAGCTGGGCTGCTCTGTCATTTATCACACATACACAAAGCAGATGGTTGGTTCACAATCCACTACAAAATAGTACTGGATGGTGAGCACCAATTTGCCCAAGTCCCCCCCACCGACTACCATCAACCACTGGTATTTCTGGCCAGAGCAGTTAGGTGAGTTGGCCAGGACCACGGAGATGTGTGGAGTCCAGCCTGGCCACACTGAGCTTCTGCTTGTCCTAGGTCAAACTCTGGGGATATGTGTACCCGACAGGTATCCAGGGTCTGGTGGCAGTGCAGAGCCCCTGCGGGAGGGCAGTCCAGCCCAACAGGTAGAAGAATCGGCCAGGAATATCGGGTGCCAGGGTCTCACTCCTCTATTCCTCTCTGTAGTGTGCTAAGTCCGGAGAAGGCAATGGCAACCCACTCCAGTACGCTTGCCTGGAAAATCCCATGGATGGAGGGGCCTGGTAGGATGCAGTCCATGGGGTGGCTAAGAGTTGGACACACTGAGCGACTTCACTTTCACTTTTCACTTTCATGCTTTGGAGAAGGAAATGGCAACCCACTCTAGTGTTCTTGCCTGGAGAATCCCAAGGATGGTGGAGCCTGGTGGGCTGCCATCTATGGGGTTGCACAGAGTCGGACACGACTGAAGCAACTTAGCAGCAGCAGCAGCAGTAGCAGTGTGCTAAGTCACTTCAGTCATATCTGACTCTGCGACCTGCCAGGCTCCTCTGTCCACGGGGAGTCTACAGGCAAGAATACTGGAGTAGGTTGCCATTTCCTCCTCCACCTCTCTGTAGCACCTGCCTACAATTAATTTTAATATATGCACATAACTGAAGCAACTTAGCAGCAGCAGCAGCAGTAGCAGTGTGCTAAGTCACTTCAGTCATATCTGACTCTGCGACCTGCCAGGCTCCTCTGTCCACGGGGAGTCTACAGGCAAGAATACTGGAGTAGGTTGCCATTTCCTCCTCCACCTCTCTGTAGCACCTGCCTACAATTAATTTTAATATATGCGTGTGTGATGAACAGTAGTAGTAACAGATAGTAGTAGTAACAGATAGTAATAATAACGACAATTGAATTTAGTACTCAATAAAATGTCAGTACAAATGAAGAAGGAATTGACTGTGCCAGATCTCCTGAGAGTCCCTTGGACTGTAAGGAGCTCAAACCAGTCAATCTCAAAGGAAATCAGTCCTGAAAATTCATTGGAAGGATGGATGCTGAGGCTGAAACTCCAATACTTCGGCTACCTGATGAGAAGAACTGACTCTTTGGAAAAGACCCTGATGCTGGGAAAGATTGAAGGCAGGAGGAGAAGGGGACGACAGAGGATGAGAGAAAGAGGAGAGCGAAAAAGTTGGCTTAAAGCTCAACATTCAGAAAACGAAGATCATGGCATCTGGTCCCATCACTTCATGGGAAATAGATGGGGAAACAGTGGAAACAGTGTCAGACTTTATTTTTTGAGGCTCCAAAATCACTGCAGATGGTGATTGCAGCCATGAAATTAAAAGATGCTTACTCTTTGGAAGGAAAGTTATGACCAACCTAGATAGCATATTAAAATGCAGAGACATTACTTTGCCAACAAAGGTCCCTCTAGTCAAGGCTATGGTTTTTCCAGTAGTCATGTATGGATGTGAGAGTTGGACTGTGAAGAAAGCTGAGTACCAAAGAATTGATGCTTTTGAACTGTGGTGATGGAGAGGACTCTTGAGAGTCCCTTGGACTGGAAAGAGATCCAACCAGTCCATTCTGAAGGAGATCAGTTCTGGGTGTTCATTGGAAGGACTGATGCTAAAGCTGAAACTCCAATACTTTGGCCACCTCATGCGAAGACTTGACTCATTGGTAAAGACCCTGATGCTGGGAGGGGTTGGGGGCAGGAGGAGAAGGGGATGACAGAGGATGAGATGGCTGGATGGCATCACTGACTCGATGGATGTGAGTCTGAGTGAACTCCGGGAGTTGGTGATGGACAGGGAGGCCTGGCGTGCTGCGATTCATGGGGTCGCAAAGAGTCGGACACGACTGAGCGACTGAACTGAACTGAAAGCAGGGGGCTGCCATGCAGAAAGCTGAAGCAACAGGACCCCTCAAACGGATGAACCTGTGACACCGAAAAGGATGTAATTTTGACTAGTGGGGTTCTTCCAAAGGCCTTCAAGTCTTATTGCATCTGGACGGCCTTTTGGGAAGGACGGAAATCCAGCTGAAACTAGCATCAGCTGAAAACAGTTTTCGCTTCATGGAACAAAGAAGCCCAGGGTAAAGCTGGCCTCAGGGACTTCATAAATTGAGGGGAGAGCAACCACCATTTCTCTTTTCATCTCTCTCTTTCTCTGTATCTTTTCCATCTTTTGGCTAGAGCGTTAATGGAGCCTGAGGTAGCAGAGGGAGAAGGGGAGGGCCACAGCTTTATCCTAGTTCAATGACCCCAGAGGAAAGACAACAGCTTTTTAAGCATCCATGTATAAAGACTCAAGGAAGCACCCTGATTGGCCCAATTTGGGTCACATGTCCAACTGTGCCAATCCCTTTGGTTGGATGCTTGGGATCTGGGATTGGCCAGATGGGTCCAGCTGCCTGAGGCTGATGCTGTGGGCCTAGGAGGGGGAGGGGGAGATGCTGCCCAGGCAAATGCACAGGTATGCCTCACACACAAGTCAGTGCCGCCTGCCTCCAGAGCTCATCCCTTCTGTTTTGTCACTGAGTGTGGACATGATGGTCGGAGAAAGCCTGGCCAGAAGCTCGTGCTGTGGAGAGGCTCCAGGGAGGTACGCGGAAGACAGTGGTCTGATTAACATCTGTCTGAGCGCTGAAGAATTGATGCTTCTGAACTGTGGTGTTGGAGAAGACTCTTGAGAGTCCCTTGGTCACCAAGGAGATCAAACCAGTCCATCCTAAAGGAAATCAGTCCTGGATATTCATTGGAAGGACTGATGCTGAAGCTGAAGCTCCAACGCTTTGGCCACCTGATGTGAAGAACTGACTCACTGGAAAAGACACTGATGCTGGGAAAGATTGACGGCAGGAGGAGAAGGGGACAACAGAGGATGAGATGGTTGGGTGGCATCACCGACTCGATGGACATGAGTTTGAGCAAACTCTGGGTGATAGTGAAGGACAGGGAAGCCTTGTGTGCTGCAGTTCAAGGGGTCACAAAGAGTCGGACATGACTTAGTGACTGGACAACGAGTCAATGACAAAATCAATCCCAGAAAAGCAGAAAATATGGAGCCAGCCCCTGAGCAGGGGCAGGGATGCCTCTGCCTTTCCTCCTAGCCTCTTCTCACAAGCCCCTAGCGGTCCATGTTGAGAGAACTATTACCATTCTTCTTCCAGATATTGTATAAACAGTAACAGTGCAGTTATGGTCCCCTAGAGGGCCAGAAGCTGATGAGGCTCGTGTATCACCGCTCCCTTCCACGGAGGATACCGTTCCAGCAGGCTGCGGTCACTGAGCCAAGGAGGAGGGGAGTGGGAAAGGGGATTCCTGGGCTGGAGCTCTGGAGTCATGCCCGTCCCGACTCCATCCCTCCTGATCCCTGGTGGATTCACAGCGGGCCACAGTGCCAACGCCAAGGCAGGGATCTGTTCCTGTGAGAGGGTTTGCGGGCTGGGGGAACCCGGGCACTCCCCTCTTCTCCTCCAGCCCTTCCATCTCCGCGCCCCGCGCTGACTATGCTGGGTGACTGCACAGAGGTTCGCAACGGGTGGCTGACTGCAGGCAGTGATC
Source organism: Cephalophus harveyi (assembly GCA_006410635.1). Classification (NCBI taxonomy): domain Eukaryota; kingdom Metazoa; phylum Chordata; class Mammalia; order Artiodactyla; family Bovidae; genus Cephalophus; species Cephalophus harveyi. The sequence continues at coordinate 533,300 of SJYT01063686.1, forward strand.
GGACGCCAGCTGTGAGAGCACTGAGAAATGCTAACAGAACTAACAGTTATTGAAATAGGTTCTATGCTGGTGACATCTCAAGGTCTCACTGAATCCACCCCAAATCCCTATTCTGTAGGCATCATGATTAATATTAAAACCCCTATGTTGCAGACAAAGAAATTAAGTCAGTTCGTTAGCATGATAGCAGAAACCTGTGTTCACACTCTGGTCTGTTTGAGCAACAACCTCTTGGCTTCCCCAGCTGTCTCCAGGCAGTGTTAGGCTGCTGGAATTCCCAAGTCAATGCCCACCTGCCCCATAAGCCAGGATGGTGGTAGAGGCTGTGCACTGCTCCAGGCCCCCCGCAGAAGTGGGTGCGGGTGGCTGAGGGCTGAGATACGGCCGGGGCTCTGCTCACACGGACTGTTGGCCCAGAGGAAAGGCCTTCTTCTAATGCTCGGGGCCTCTCTGACCCTACAGGCTAACAGCGGTCCTACCTGGGATCACACTGGGTCTCCTGGAAGCCTGGCCACTCTCACGGTAGGCCCCTTAAGCCATACGCTGCCTTGCCTGGTGACCCAAACGGTTCCCATGACAAAACTTGTTATTTCCATAACTCACCCAGCGTTATCTCCAGGTGCTAGCTTCTTTTAGTTCTTTCCTTCCCAACTGCCTCTCCCACTTCTATTTCATAAAACCCACCTTTCCTTTGAGGCCTGGCGTGATGCGCACCCCTCAGAAGGCCTTTCGGATACCTGACTGCGGCCTCGCTCACCGGCTCCGGGGCAGTCACAGCCTCGCCACAGCCTGCCTTCGAGGACCATCATCTTGTGAGCATTTCCCCTGCGTGGGTCACCGTGCTTAAACACCCTCCATACTTTATGTCCCTGAATCCTCACTCCACTCGTGTTATCATGCCCATTTCACAGAGGAAGAAACTGAGGCTCAAAGGACTTCAAAACTTTTTACACAGCTAGGAAGGGGGCAGGGCAACGACTGAATGAAGGGGTTGGGCTTTAAAAGCGGCCAGCTCTGACGACGGTGGTTTTCCACAGATGTCGTGACCGGGTGTCTGAAACGCTAGCAATCTGAGGGGCAGAAGTCAGTGTGATTCTCCGCAAGCCCTTCGCCCACGGGGGTCCCACTGGCTCCTTGGGAAACAAGATGGAAGCTCTGCGGTCAGGCACAGGGAGACCCTCAGCTGGGGAGTATCCGGGCGCGCGAGCTTCGGGAATGCAGGAGGCGCCCCAACCACACCCAGCTCGGCCAACTTGTTTACGCCTCTTGCACAGCCCCTCCCGCCCGCCCGGGTCACGTGACCACCTCCCGCCCCTCGCCCTCT
>SJYT01063686.1:539335-582914 GCA_006410635.1 Cephalophus harveyi
AAAAAAAAAAAAAAACTTTCGTGTATATAAAACATGTATAATCCAGGACCTCACTTGTTTCTTCTTACTTCTCTTGTGTAGTACTAACTTTTTTTCTATACAGAGAAGTAGCAAAAGGTAACAACACTTTTAAAGGTTGAATGAATTCAGATTGTCATCTAATGAGTAAAGTGCCTTAAAAACCTAGTTTTGATACAAAACAAGACATGGTAGTTACTGGCCTAGAATTCACAGGTCACCTTCTAAAGGAAAGATGATGGCAGTAGAGCCCGTGAAGTATCTGAGTGACAAGGGATAATTTTACTCTCCTGTTGGTGATGGAGGGCATACTGGGCCGCGGTGAGAAAGAACAGATGTCGTGACCTTACTGTCTGAGTGGTGAAGACCCGTGCTGCTCTGAGTACAGAGCACACAAGCACAGCGAGAAACATGGAGTGTATCCATTTTAAACTACAGAATGACTTCATCAGTGTTTCGAGTATGTTAGTAAATGCTGACTTCTAAGCCTTATGTACCTAGCAGTACATTTTGTGTAGTAGTAATATTGTTATAATAAAGTTTGTATTTATTGGCACAATGCCAGACAGTGTGCTAAAGTTTTTGACATTTGTGATCCTGTTAGCTCTTCTCGAAACCTTTCAGGGACACGATAGGGAGATGAGAAATTGGAGGTTTCAGTAACTTATTCAGCGAGTTGAGCTAGGATTTGAACCCTGTTGGTTGACTCCAGAACCCACACATTTAATCTTTCTTTCACTTGATAAATGGTCTGAACTGCTGAGCTCATAAACTAGTTGAAAGGTCAGTGGTTCTTAAGATTTTGGGGGCCTCAATTCCCCTCTGAGAGTTTGTGGGAAGCTGTGGACCAAATACCCTTTTCTGTCCCATCAGCTCCAACAAAATTCACACAGATAAGAAAATTTGAATAGGAACTTTATAGACCCAGCCCGAAGGCTGGTTGATTATTCCAAATAGTTTACTGCTCTTAAAAAATGGACTCGGGCTTTCAGAAACAGAAGCAACCCACAGATAGGAAAGGCCTAAGTCTTTTAAAGATGGACTATGTACTGCTTGTACTATAAATTATTTTGTTAAAACTTTTATATTGAAAGGTTCTTTACACTTCACTGGGAAAGCAACCTCAGGTGTCACATTAAAAGAAGTTATAAGTGGAGAACTCAGGTGTGTAACTTGCTAAATTCTTGTCAGGCTCAGGATTCAGTCCCTGTGCACCTTTGTCACCTGGCAGAGTTCCATTGGGCTTTTTTCCAAGGTTTATCCACTATCTTTTTTTTTTTTGTCTTTTGAACCTCAAAAGTGTGTGTGTGTGTGTATATATATATTTAATATTTCTTGCCTTCCCCCCTCCTTCCTAGACTAGTGGTTCAGAATCACCTGGAAGACCCCACTTTCAGATTCAGAGGTCTCAGACGAGGCTTAAATCCCCAAGTGATGGGTGTTGCTGGTGTGAGGACCACCTTTGAGACCCACAGGTGTTAGTCCTAGACTATCAAAGCTTGTGCCCTTATTTCCTAGGAGTTTTCTATTTTAGTCCTTGAACTTGAAACCTAAAGAAAACTTACAGTTTGCTCAGATTTATTTTAAGAGAAACTCTGTATTTTGAAACATGACACTTGGTTTATTTTCTTGGTAAATAATTTTGTTTATGCTAATAGAAAGTTAAAACATAAGAAACATAGTTTATAGATGAGGTGGTGGTTGCTGTTGTTTTACTGACTCAAGACTGACTGTTTGGAACCCCATGGACTGTAACCTGCTGGGCTCCTTCTGTCCATGGGATTCTCCAGGCAAGAATACTGGAGTGGGTTGCCATTTCCTTCTCCAGGGGATCTTCCTGACCTAGGAATTGAACCTGCTTCTCCTGCATTGCAGGCAGATTCTTTACACTGAGCCACCAGGAAAGTGCCTTATATTATAGAAAACGTACACCTAACCGAAATCAGTGTCTCTCTCTGCAGACAAGATGCTAGCGGATCCACCTATGAAATAGGTTATATGCTCCAGCAGATTTTCCTTTCGGGTCCCTGATGGCTAACATTCTGAATGGAGAACCTGGAGCTCCTCGTCTGTTTATACAACCTTGAGAGGGACCACACTGCTGAGACCATTTAAATCACATGTGACTATACATGTTGCCAGGTTTTGCTCTCAGCTGTTTCACTTTCACACACTTGAGTGATATTTCCTTCTGTGCAGAAGTAGGAAGAGGAATTTGAGCTCATATCTTACCTTTTTTAGATGCATTTGTGCTGAAGACAACTTTATTCACTTGGTAGAATATTCCTGTAAAAAATCACCTGAGTGGTACGGAGCCAGAGCCAGGCCTGACTATGTAAAGTATATTATTGCCATTTTATTACTGTCTGTTATCGGTGTAATGTTGCTCTCCTCTTTGTGCTGTACTTGATAATGACATAGTCCATCTCTGCCTCAACCTGTGTCTGAATTGTCTTTGAACTTTTTTAGATAAAAACCTCAGTATAGAAAACAAGTTACAGTGAAAAGACGTCTGCCTACCTTCATTATACTTGTAGTTGTTTTTACATCATAGGCAAGTTGTACAAGATTATCTTAGGCATGTGATACATAGTTACATATTTTATGTGGGGTTTGTGGTTCTGAAGAGTCCCAGGGGTGAGAAGGCCACACACAACACTTGATTTTCCAAAAGTCTGGATATTCAGCTGATATTTGCAGATAAAATGCTTTCTGAAGGCACTTGGGTGCCTGCCACGAGTGTTTCATGAAGGTGCCTACAGCTCTTAGCGCTCTCAGCTTGTAATGCAGATATGCTGGGGCAGAGATGCGCGAAACAGTGTACAGGCCCTGCTGGTGACACCTCCACATGACTGGGCTAGCTGGAGTCCGTGTGTGGCCCGTGTATATAGGCCATCTCTCTGGAAACACCTAAAGAATGAAATGAAGGTGAAATGTGAAAACACGTTGGCCTGTGCTCCTTCTGCTTAATCTCAAAACACTGAAGCACAGAGCTCTCATCTTCTTCCTGGAACCCCCCCTTTATTTTTATTCAGAGAGACTTCTTAATTGCCCTTGTAGAAGGGCAATCACCGTGTTGCTTTCAGGTGAGAATACCACTTTGGGGTCAGACGTCAAAGAGGAAGGGTCTAGGTCTGAGGGCACGTTTCCTTTTTAATTTGGCTTCTGAAGGTAAGAACATTGCATTGGCCCTGTTACGCCCTGACAGGTGTTTCCATCCGAACCCCTCAGGGGGACACATTTTTGAGGAGGGTCATCTCCATTCCTCACTTCTAAGCAGGAAGTTCACAGGTCACATGATTTTCCCTAGTAGTACCTCCATGGGGCAGGATTTAAATATAAGTGAACAAGTAAACACTTCCAAATATAAATAATGGCAGGTAGCCCTTGACTGGCCAACACGTATTACCATTACCATCTTTTAGCATGGTGGTAAAGACGTTAAGTGTTAATGTCGAGCATTGGACAAAAACTGTTCTGACTTTCTATGCCAATTTCTTTATCTGTGACAGTGATCCTGGCTGGACAGGCTATGAGATCGCATCTGGTATTACATCCTAATTTTACCCTTGCCTTAGCTGTTCCTTTTCAGGTAAAACATCCAACTGCGATTAATTGCAAGAGGAGTCTGCATGACCCACTGGACTCACAGCTGATTCTAACATTCTCAAGATTAGAGGCTCCAGGCAGCCCTTCTGGTGGAGTGACTGTGGCTGGGCAAGCACTCCCTGTCTGAATGGTTTGCTTGGCCTCCTTGGAAGGCCAGCCTCTGCCCAGCTCTGCACACACACTTGGAGTATGCTGCTGAGGACCGCTGGTATTAAATGCCTAGAATGTGTTGCACAAGGGAAGATAATTACCCCATCATCTGAGCATGAAGTTTTAACTGTGAGAGAGCTGCCCGACACACTAGTCCAGCTTTGGCCAGGATCCTATATTGAAGGGCTTGCTTCTAGGCTCTCCATGTTGGGTGTAACTCGGCCTATGTTTTATATGAGGTTCAGCTGCCATGTCTACGTCCCACCCTGGAATGGCCACCAAAGAAGCTGGTGAACTCTTTGTTGACCCACACAGGGTATATTTGCCCATTGGGTGCCAGATGCTAAATAGGCCCTGGGTGTCTACCAGTGGACCCAACAGGGGGTCCCAGTCCCCATGGAGCTCACAGTCTAATCAGGCTGTACCTAAATGTAGTTTGAAGGATCCACATTTTAAAAAAATGGAATGTATATATGTTCATGTTAAACATGGATATTTAATATAATTTAGAAAAAGGAGTAGGAGTAGAAAATAGAAAAATGTTCTCAAATATGTTTGTCATGCAGAGGGATTAGGTTAAGGTGGTGCTCTTTTGAAGGCCGAGTTCAGCTTTGTACATTTATTTAAGAAATATTCTGACTCCTAGTCATTCTGTCAACAAGTCCCAGACTCTGTGGCAGCTGCAGGAGATACAGTGCTGAAGAAGCCCCTGTCTTTCCTTGCCTGGAACTCCTGCGCTGCTGATGGGGACACGCTCAGTAACTCATTGCACTTATTTAACTGGGTCGTGGTCAGTGACACCAGGAAAGACAGGCTACAGAGAGCACATGCTGGGCCTCACCTGGTCTGGGCGTGAGTGGAGGGAAGTGAAGGCTTCTCTGAGGAAGCGCTTGTTCAGGCAGAGAATTTGAGGGTGAAGACTGAGCTCGGGAGTGGGCAGAGGTCGGGTCTCTGGGGCACAGGGACAGCTCGCACCTGGTCCTGAAGTGGGGAGCACATAGGGCAACTGAGGGGAAGTGGGGCTAGTGGGGCAGGGCCGCGGGGATGGGGGCTTCATGCCTGGCACTGTTCTTACTCCTGGGTCACCTCGGGTAATTACTCTACCCCACGCAGCCTTAGGAGGCAGGCGCCGCGGCTCTTCTCTCCTTACAGATGACAGGACTTAAGGTTAGACGTTAGAGACGTGCAGCCAGCCAGCCAGAGTTACATGGCCGCTCAGTGGCGGAGCCTGCGTTTTTCTACTCTGAACTCTTAATTCTAGAGCCTGTCCTGCCCGTGCATTTACTGCCCACTCATTTACAGCTCTAATAAAGACAGTTAGCAAAAGGTAGACTTTACAAGTTCAGCGCAATATAAAGAATTTTCCCACAGCCAGCTGTTCAGAAATGTAGATGGGGAGAGGCCTGTGCGCCCAGTGATTACCAGTGTTCATTCCAGCGGAAACCAGATGGCCACCTGTCAGGGATGGGGTGGAGTGGGAAGCCAGTGAACCCCAACACCCCTCTGATGGCATCCGGGATCTCACTGCAGCGTGAGATGGTGATTTACAGATATGTGTTTTTTCTCTCCAGTGACCATGAAAGACACCAGGTTGACAGCACCGAAAACTGAAGTACCAATTGTCCCCAGAACAGGTAAGGCGCAAACTCAGTGCAGCGGCTGTGGGGGAGGGAGGGGAGAATCATTTGTCTTGTCTGTGGTTGCACTGGTGCAAAGAGGTTTCTTTGCATTCAGGATGTAACGTTGATGATTTTAGCTATTTGCCAGTAATTGGATCTTCTGTGCCGTGAAGTAATTAGTCAAATTATCGGTAATTTATTAGCGGCTTATTCAGTGCCAGACATGGTGTTAAGTGCATTCTATGGTTATTTATTTTCCTCTTCACAGCCATGCTTCTGGTATGTCTTCATTTTGCACATAAGGAATTGGGCTCTGAAATGTTATGTAATTTTCCTCAGGTTGTATAGCTGGGGTGCTTGCTTTACCTGCAACTCAAATCAGTTTTGTCTAACAGCAAAAATTGGTTTTAACTAAATAAAATTGAATCCTGAGTGTTTTGAGCAAGCCATTTAACTAGCACAGATGTTCTCAACCCTGGCTATGCCTTAAAAACCCACATGGGTCTATAAAAACAAACCAGATGTCCTGTCCGGACCCTGCCCCGTAACCTGCTCTGGAGTGAGGCCTGGGCTTCAGGATTTCGTAGCCTCTCCAGGTTATCCTAGTGTGCAAACTAGGCTGAGGACCCCTGCACTAATGAGTTAGCATTTATATCTTAACATGGCTTTATCTATTATTTAATCAGTTTTCTGGGGATGAGATGTATGCTCTCGTGGTTTCTAAGAGCTGGAAGATTCTGAGTCCTAGAATATATCCTTCCTAAACACAGGGATCTAGCATGTCTGTGGCCAGGAGTGTGGCCTGCGTGGCCCCTGAGCAGGATGTTGAGTTTGGAGGCAGGAGTGCGCCGTGCAGCAGCTTTCTGTCTGCAGGAAGGGCATAAGGAAGATGGGAAGGCGTTTTGTCCGCTGTCTTTGTACACAGACGGCTAGTGGGATTCAGCTGATGCCTCCCTGGTTGCCCTTTGCTGTATTGTCACTGTCTGCCTCACCTTATCTCATAAGAATTACGAAATAAGGTGAGGATTTTTGCCTTAAAGCTAGCTGTCTGTTCACAAACAGGGTCTTAATACAGATTGTAGACGCACAAGAAGGTGGAAGAAGCATTGTTCCTTCACGAGTATGGAAGACTTGCTGAGTTTGACTTTTTATTAAAAAAAAAAATTTTTTTTTTTAAATTTTTATTTATTTATTTATTTTTGGCTATATTGAGTCTTCATTACTGGACAGGCTTTCTCTAGTTGTGGTGAGCAGGGATGTCTCCTTACGGCGGGTTCTCTTGTTGGGGAGCATAGACTCTAGAGGGCATGGGCTTCAGTAGTTGTGGCTCATGGGTTCAGTTGCCCCGCAGTATGTGGAATCTTCTGGATCGGGGTCAAACCTGGCTCCCCTGCACTGGCAGGTGGATTCTTAACCTTGGGCTGATGGTCCAAGGAAGTCCCATTTTCAAGCGTTTTATGGGTACGTCACCCTGTCCGTTGTTGGAAGGCCACTGAATATGTATTTGAACCCAGTGTCAGATGGTCCTGTTCATATCCTCGAGGCCCAAGCTGAATGTCACACATCAGAAATCTCAGATTGTATTAAATATTTTTCAATATTGCACTTGTTTTATGTTTCAGTAATCATATTGTTGAAATGGCAATCCACTCCAGTACTATTGCCTGGAAAACCCCATGGACAGAGGAGCCTGGTAGGCTACAGTCCATGGGGTCGCAAAGAGTCGGATACGACTGAGCGACTTCACTCACTCAGTCATATTGTTACAGTTTGAAATTTTAACGTAGGAAAAGTACTTGATCAGCACCATCAGCTGCTGGACTGCCCCCGTGTTAGCAGGTGTGTGATACTAGAAAGATGTTCCTCTTCAGCTGCTGCTTTTAGTCCCATCACTAACCTTTGTGGACAAAGCAGAATGGAATTCAGGAGAGTTTCTGGTAAATTATGTTTTAGGAGGGACTTGTACCTGGGATTCATAGCTTAGTCAAGCCTCAAGGATCCTTCATCTTAAAGCCACTTTAACAGTTATTGACAACCTATGTCAGTCATCTTGAGAAGCTTTTTGTTTAAATTTTTAGCCCCCACAGACACAAAATACAAGACAAAAACTACAAGAAATTGTCTTCCTATAACGGTTTTGTAAAATCTGTTTTGAAATTTTTGATTAGTAAGTATAAAATGTGTTTGAGTATTTCATTTTTTTCTTAACATTGTTTTTTTCATGTTCTTTATGTTTGACTTGAAGATGATTTATCGTGGATATTGTTAACTGTGGTTTGGGTTTTTTTTTCATGTTTTAAAATTGAGGTAACAAGCTGGCATTTTATTTTTAATTCGCCTTCACAGAACATGTGGTGAAGGTGAATTTTTCTTGAAAGACTACAAATTAGGATTACAAATTAAATGAAGTATTAAATGATTATTTTTTATAATTGTAAAACAATTATGTAAAGGTTAGAATTAAAATATACTTTAATTTCTATCGTGTAGCCAAGCATTGTTAAAAGTTTTATAAACATTTGGCTCAAAGAATAATTACTGCTATTTGTAAAGCTATCTAGTGAACCTACCTTCTTGATACTCATTAATATATTTAACTGTTTGAGAGTCCTTAATTGTTTTCGAACATAAAAATCACATTAACTGAAGCTTTTATTTTTAATAAATGAATAAATATTGTATTGATGGAATTTCAACTTATGAAACGCAAAGCCTGGATGTTGCATCTAGCATGTTCCCCTTTGTTCCGGTATTAGCGGTAATCCTAAATGCGTGCCTGTCCACATTACAGACATTGTGTGGGTTACACATAATGGTACCGTTAACATATCCTTGCTGGTCACACGTACAGTCCCAGAAATGCTGCTAAATGCTGCTAAAGTGGCTGATGGACCGTTCAACTTTCAGTCCTGCAGACCAAGGCCACAGCCAGATTTGGGCCAAAAATAGAAACTAAAACCGAACTTTGGTAAATCCCTGTTTTCCATGCTTGTTGAGACCATGCTAAGTGTTCTGTTTGATCAAATGTGGTTACCAGTGTAGAGGTTAAGTTTGGTTTATTCAGAAGTAGTGACTTGGAACCCCCCTGTTGCTTTAGATTAGGTGGTCTGGGAGGCCTCTCCAAGATGGTGACATTTTGAACAGAGACTTGAAACCAACAGCAACATGAGGATCTGGGAGAAAAGCACCCCAAGGACAGAGGCAACAGCAAGTGCAGAGGCCTGCGCAGGGCGCTGTGTCCCTGAGCTTTAGAAACCCGAGACTGGAGCTGGATGGCAGGGTGCGGTGAAGCAGGCCGGGGAAGTGGGGCCTGGCAGCCGGCCCGTCGGGTGTGCCTGGCAGCCACAGGGGAGCCGACTCTTGTGAGCTCCGTGGGGAGCCGCTGGATGACTTTACATGGGAGCAGTGCAGTCTGATTTCCCTGTTTCGGAGTGTCTTGGTGGTGTTGCTGGGGAGAGGAGTGATGGAGACTGCTGGTCCCTCGTCTTTCAAGGGGACACGATGGGGGCTTGGACTGGAGTGAAATAGAAGGGTAGTCGGTGGGCTTGCCAGAGGATTAGATGTGAGCGTTAGAGTGGCGGAAGAGTCAAGGATGTCACCTAAATGTCGGCTGTAGACTGATGGTTGTGCCTATTACTGAGGTCCAGGAGACTGGCAGAGGGACAGGTTTTGGGGTGGGGAGTGGGTGTTGAAAGTCATGACTCCCTCATATAAACAGCATCATTGACAGCACTGTACTGTGCCGTGTGGCCCCCAGGGGTAGTCTTAAACTAAACAAAATGTTGCTCTGGTGTGTAGGATACAGAACTGTATGAACTCAGATACTGAACTCTCGGCTTCTCCCATCTCCTGTTTCCTATGCTTGTTTACTTCCAAAGTGGAAGCAGGACTTCCATGGCGAAAGCAGACACCTGATGAGCTGTGGTGCAGCCTCCCAGGGGCTTTTCCCTGGTCTGCTCTGGGCTGTGCAGCGTGTTTAACGTGTGCAGCTCACCCACTCCCACCGCGTCCAGCTGGAGCCGGCCCCTCCCTCCCTCGTGTACTCCCTGAACCTTGTCCATTTCCTGCTCATGTATGTCTGGTTCTTCATGGCACACGCCAAGTCTTTCTTCCCTACTTAGCACCCTGCACTTCACCAAATATTTGAATAAGTTTAAAAAAGAGAGATTCCGGTCATGGAACTAATTCCAAAGGCTTATGATTGAACTCCCGAGAGGGCTTTTTAGAATGTCAAAAATCCTTGAACTTGAGGCACTTAAATGAAAAATCCCACGAAAAACCCATGATTTATATTTTTCCTGGGGATAAGAAAAAATATGATTGAAAGGTAGAATTTTAGAACTGAGGAGACAAGCAACAAAAGGTTGTTGCCAGAAAAATGTATGAGTGTATTTTAGACTAAAACATTATTTTTGCTTTCTGTAAAGCACTTGGAAAGAGTAGCCTCTAGAAACCAGACTTTGTACCTAAATTACAACCTGAAAAACAAGTGAGGTGGTCCGTGTCGGTCAGCCCCGAGTACCGCCAAGTTGACTGGATGGGCGCCATCTTTGTCTGGTTGCTCTGCTCCGGGCTGCCTGCGTTTGCAGGAGCAGCTCCGACACGACTGTCTTTTGAGCGCACGGAAGACAGACTCAGGAGCCTCACTAGCCTGAGACAAGGCAAGTATCCGCTTTACTGGCACAAAACCGAACTTAGGGGCAAAACACCTCGAAGAATCATTTGTGAGTTACCCGAAGTAGAAATGAATGTGGGGATCAGCTAGATAAATGTGCTGTTAAAGTCATTTTGAAAGTGGTGACCCAAAGATTTTCACCAGTATTCGTAATGGTGATATGTGAGTACCACTCAGTGAGTGAGTGTTTGTGCCAGGTACTGTGCTTAACTGTGTGATATAGGTTTTCTCAGGTAATCCTTTCGATGAACAATAAACCCTGACAGGTTGGTATTGTCTCTTTGCTTGTGAGTTTAATATAATGCAACTTAAAATAAGGTGAAATTTGTTTCTATTTTCAGCTTTCAACTTTTACAGTGAAACCTTACTGATTATGGTCTCATATTTCTGAGTCCTTTGAAATGACTTCCTTTATGATTTACCTGTTGAATTTATACTTATGTAAATATAAATTTGTATTATATTTGTATCATACAGCATGCTTTCTGTATCGAGATTTGCTATCAAAAATTCATTTATATGTCTTAATTGATCTTTCTGGCTAATGAATTTCTGATTCACCAAAAGAAAAATCACTGAATATCACCAGGTTGTAATTAAACAAGAGAATAGATAATAATAAGTTAATACTCACCTGTTTCAGGGGGTCATTGCTACTTCAAATTTGGCATTCTAGTAGGAGGAGCTTAACTCTTCATTAGCGGAGTTTTTCCTTTGTGTGGTGTTTCTCAAATGGGGCTTATTTACCCATAAAAGAATTATTCTGGAGTGCTTATTAAAATGAAGATTCCTGAGTCCACAATTCAGTTCCAAAATGGGCCCAGAAAGTTAGATCTCAGGTGATTTTAATACATACTGAAGCCTGAGAACTGTTCCTTTTTTTCAGTATGTATTTTTATTTATGTATTAATATTTAATTGGCCACACTGGGTCTTAGTTGCAGCACGCAGGATCTTTAGTTGTGGCATGTGGTGTCTGGTTCCCTGACCAGTGATTAAACCTGAGCCCCCTGCACTAGGAGTACAGAGTCTCAGTCACTGGACCGCCAGTTCCAGAGCGCTACTCTAGCTGACTCAAAGACAAGCAAATACAAATTAAGAGTATATTTTAATGTGGCTGGAAGTGACATATACGTTTGTTAGTCTGAGAGCTGAGCCATCTAAGTTCCGCTTTACTGTGGGTCCTTGGCAGAATTGTTTATCCTTTTTGAATATCCATACTCTGATTTGTAAAATAAAGATAATATCTGCCTGCCTCACAGTCACTGTGATGATCACAACCACGAGTTAGTTTAATGTCATGTTTATGTTTAGGGCTTCGAGTGAAGTACATTTGGGGTCAAATTTCAGTTCTCCCCGGTTTTGCCTCCTGCTAGCTTTGTGGAAAAGGCAATGGCATCCCACTCCAGTACTCTTGCCTGGAAAATCCCATGGACGGAGGAGCCTGGTAGGCTGCAGTCCATGGGGTCACTAAGAGTCAGATAGAACTGAGCGTCTTCACTTTCACTTTTTACTTTCATGCATTGGAGAAGGAAATGGCAACCCATTCCAGTGTTCTTGCCTGGAGAATCCCAGGGACCCGGGGACCCTGGTGGGCTGCCGTCTGTGGGGTTGCACAGAGTCAGACACAACTGAAGCGACTTAGCAGCAGCTTTGTGACACTAAGCAAACAGCTTGATCTCTGTTCCTCTCCCTGTAAAACGGGGGATAAAAGAACCAATCATACTGTAGGTATATGTAGAGTGTATTTGATGATATTTGTGAAGGGTTTGCAGTGCCTGTCTTAAGAAATGGTAGCTGTTTTTACAAATACAGCTTTAAAAACCATAGTGGGGAAAAATGAATGGTTTTAAGTGTGTCTAGTGACTCGTGGAGAGTGAGCTGCTTTTTTATATAAAGTTACTGCTCCACTGCTATGAAGGACTGAGTATTTGAAGGTGCAGGGTTTACCCTGATGCCCCTGTTCATTCATATCCACTTCGCTGTAACCAGCAGCATTGGAGTGTGGGATCAGTGTCTGGAATGAAGGGCATAAACTGAAAACAGAGGAACCATCCCAGGTTGAAATCAGGTTTCGAACTCATACACTTGTGAGCTCACTGGCCATACTGTCTTCTAGACACTGATGGGGTTATCAAGAAGATAGCATTCTTTCACTTATTCTGAAAATGGTTCATCTACTCTTTGGATCAGTGATTTGAAGCCTAAACCCAAGGTAGAATCAGCAGTAATTAATAAAACTAATAAAACTTCAATTTAGTCCTGTTACTAAGTTGCTGGGATGATTCCAACTGTTTTTGTTTTTAAATAATTAGGTTTCTCTCTGTTGCATTGCCTAGAACTCCTCTTCATAAATTTATCAAGAACACCGTTACTTACACACCTTAGCTTCTTTTTATCAACAGTGTTCTGGACAAACACTGCTTTGAAAACATGCTCAGATTGTCTGGCAAGTAGGTTTTTGTGGGGAAAAATGGGACCATTTTATCACAGCATTCCTCTTCTATTTTTCAGTCTGGTCGTGGCACCAATGAAGAACCTTCAAAGTCTTTAATGCGTGTCCTGAAGCAGCAGAGCACATTCGTGTCAGACAATGGCCCAGCAAGCCAATGTTGGGGAGCTCCTCTCCATGCTGGACTCCCCGCTGCTGAGTGTGCGTGGCGACGGAACAGCCGTCTTCAAAGAGAATCTCAGTTCTGGTAAGCCAGACCCTACCCTGGTTAGCCACTTCATCTTCTAAACAGAGTCTTTAAAACCACCAAGAGAAAGCATACATGGCTGGATTCATTCTGTAGGTGTGTCAAGCTTTTGGTTACGGAGCTATTTATTCACAGGCTATGCACATGCTCAGTCGCTTAGTTGTATCCTGCTCTTTGCAACCCCGTGGACTGTAGCCTGCCAGAACTCCTCTGTCCATGGAGTTTCCCAGGCAAGAATACTGGAGTGGGTTGCCATTTGCTATTCCAGGGGATCTTCCTGACCCAGGGGTCGAACTCGCGTCTTCTGCATTGGAAGGCAGATTTTTACCACAGAGCCACCTGGGAATCCCTTCACATACACTCACAAACATAGAAGTAAGAATCCCCTAAGGAACCCTGTTGCCCAGTCTTTACTGTTTCAGTGAACCTCCCTGACTTCCCCCGCATAGGTATTTTAAAACAAATCCCAGATACATCATTTCGTCTGTCAATCATATGCCATTTTTAATATGAAACATGCTTGCGTGCATGCTCAGTTGGGTCTGACTCTGCAACCCCGTGGACTGTAGCCCTCCAGGCTCTTCTGTCCATGGAGTTTTTCTAGACAGGAATACTGGAGTGGGTTATCATTTCCTCCTCCAGAGGATCTTCCTGACCCAGGGATTGAACCTGCATCTCCTGTGTCTCCTGCGTTGGCAGGCAGACTCTTTACCACTGAGCCACCTAGAGCTTCTTTTTAATCATAGAAATATAAGTTTAAACAGTACCGTTTTTTTGCTTACCAGATTGGCAGAAATCAAATATTGGTCATATAAATGGGTGTTGTTAGCAGGAGAATGAATACATTGGAGTTTACCCCTTTTGGAATATCTGTCATTAGTTAAAAGCACATGCCATTTGGTCCACTTATAAGAATCCATATTTCATTCACTTGAATGAAGTGTAACAGAAACTTGGAAAAACCAAAGTATCTTTCAGTAGGTGGCTGACTGAATTAACAGTAGAGCCGTGAGGAGAGCGAGGAGCTTGGTGCAGAGAAGGAAGCAGGTTGGCGGTGCTATCGTGGAAGGTGTCGTGACAGCAGGAAGAAGGGAGACCCTTCCACCACACTGTGTTGAGTGGAAAAGACACGCGTGTGCACAGACTGTGGCTGTGTGGATGTGGGGGCTGTGTGTGGGCGCTGCCGCCAGGATGAAAAGTTTTGAAAGGACATGAACCAAAGCCAAGAGTGTTTGTCTCTGCAGTGGCTTGTGAGGCCAGCGGTGAGGAAAGCTGTCACTTGTGTGTTATTCTCTTTCATATAATCTGAGTTGTTAACAATAGGCATGAATTATTTTTGTCACTGCTGCTGCTGTTGCTTTTTTTATGATCCAGTGGATATTGGCAATTTGATCTCTGGTTCCTTTGCCTTTTCTAAATCTAGCTTGAACATATGGGAGTTCTCGGTTCATGTACTTGTTGAAGCCTGGCTTGGAGAATTTTGAGCATTACTAACGTGTGCTGCTGCTGCTAAGTTGCTTCAGTCATGGCTGACTCTGTGCGACCCCATAGACGGCAGCCCACCAGCCTCCCCTGTCCCTGGGATTGTCCAAGCAAGAACACTGGAGTGGGTTGCCATTTCCTTCTCCAATGCATGAAAGTGAAAGTGAAGTTGCTCAGTTGTGTCCGACTCTTAGCGACCCCATGGACTGCAGCCTACCAGGCTCCTCTATCCGTGGGATTCTCCAGGCAAGAGTACTGGAGCGGGGTGCCATTGCCTTCTCCGTACTAACGTGTGAGATGTGTGCAATTGTGTGGTAGTTCCAACATTCTTTGGTATTCCCTTTCTTTGGGATTGGAAGGAAAACTGACCTTTTCCAGTCCTGTGGCCACTGCTGAGTTTTCCAAATTTGCTGGCATATTGAGTGCAGCACTTTCACAGCATCATTTTTTAGGATTTGAGATAGCTCAGCTGGAGTTCCATCACCTCCACTAGCTTCGTTTGTATTGATGCTTCCTAAGGCCCACTTGACTTCACATTCCAGGATGTCTGGTTCTAAGTGAGTGATGACACCATCGTGGTTATCGGGGTCATTAAGATCTTTTCTGTATAGTTCTGTGTATTCTTGCCACCTCTTCTTAATATCTTCTGCTTCTGTTAGGTCCATACTGTTTCTGTCCTTTATTGTGCCCATCTTTGCATTAAATGTTCCCTTGGTATCTCTGATTTTCTTGAAGAGATCGCTAGTCTTTCCCAATTCTATTGTTTTCCTCTGTTTCTTTGCATTGATCACTGAGGGAGGCTTTCTTATCCCTCCTTGTTATTCTTTGGAACTCTGCATTCAAATGGGTATATCTATCCTTTTCTCCTTTGCCTTTCGCTTCTCTTCTTTTCATAGCTATTTGTAAGGCCTCCTCAGACAACCATTTTGCCTTTTTGCATTTCTTCTTCTTGGAGTTTGTTCTGATCACTGCCTCCTGTACAGTGTTAACGAACCTCCGTCCATAATTCTTCAGGCACTCTATCAGATCTAATCCCTTGAATCTATTTGTCATTTCCACTGTATAATCTTAAGGGATTTGATTTAGGTCATACCTGAATAGTCTAGTGGTTTTCCCCACTTTCTTCCACTTAAGTCTGAATTTTGCAGTAAGGAGTTCATGATCTGAGCCACAGTCAGCTCCTAGTCTTGTTTTTGCACACTGTGTAGAGCTTCATCTTTGGCTGCAGAGAGTATAATCAATCTGATTTTGGTATTGGCCATCTGGTGACGTCCATGAGTTGTCTCTTGTGTTGTTGGAAGAGGGTGTTTGCTAAAACCAGTTTGTTCTCTTGTCAAAACTCTGTTCACCTGTGACCTGCTTCATTTTGTACTCCAGTGCCAAATGTGCCTGTTACTCCAGGTATCTCTTGACTTCCTGCTTTTGCGTTCCAGTCCCCTATCATGAAAAGGACATCTTTTTTTGGTGTTAGTTCTAGAAAGTCTTGTAGGTCTTCATAGAACTGTTCAGCTTCAGCTTTGGCATTAGTGGTTGGGACGTAGACTTGAATTAATGTGATGTTGAGTAGTTTACCTTGGAAACGAACAGAGATCATTCTGTCATTTTTGAAACTGCTTACAAATACTGCATTTTGGACTCTCTTGTTGACTATGATGGTTACTCCATTTCTTCTAAGGGATTCTTGCCCACAGTAGTAGATACAATGGTCATTTGAATTAAATTCACCCATTCCATTCTGTTTTAGTTCACTGATTCCCATCACTTCATGGCAAATAAGTGGGGAAACATTGGAAACTTTAAAGTTTCCAGACTTTATTTTCCTGGGCTCCAAAATCACTGCAAATGGTGACTGCAGCCATGAAATTAAAAGACCCTTGCTCTTTGGAAGAAAAGCTATGACAAACCTACACAGCATATTTAAAAGCAGAGACATTACTTTACCAGCAAACGTCCGTCTAGCTAAAGCTATGATTTTTCCAGTTATGTATGGGTGTGAGAGTTGGACCATAAAGAAAGCTGAGCACTGAAGAATTGATGCTTTTGAACTGTGGTGCTGGAGGAGACTCTTGAGAGTCCCTTGGACTTCAAGATGATTAAACCAGTCAATCCTAAAGAAAATCAGTCCTGAATATTCATTGGAAGGACTGATGCTGAAGCTGACGTTCAATACTTTGGCCACTTAATGTAAAGAATTGGAAAAGACCTTGATGCTGGGAAAGATTGAAGGCAGGAGGAGAAGGGGATGACAGAGGATGAGATGGCTGGATGGCATTACCAACTCAATGGACATGAGTTTGAGCAAGCTCAGGGTGTTGGTGATGGTCAGGGAAGTCTGGCATGCTGCAGTCCATGGGGTCGCAATGAGTCAGACACGACTGAGCAACTGAACTGGACTGTGGCTACTTAGGCATATAAACTTGATATTATCCTGTTAAACCTAAATTCATTTTAGAAAACAGAAATACAACACTTCATGTAACTTTGGGTAGTGTACAAAGAAACATTCTCTGGATTTTGTTACTGGCAACTATTAATATTTGAGGTAGGTTTAGAATGTTAGAGGAAATAACTATTATAAACAGTCCTTTTCTTTCTTTAGACCGTGGTCCGATGCTTGTGAACACCTTGGTGGATTATTACCTGGAAACCAACTCTCAGCCTGTGCTGCACATCCTGACCACCTTGCAGGAGCCCCACGATAAGGTAGCTGCTGAATGGCAGAGAGCTGACGCACTTCCTCCGCGGGCCGCGGCTGCGTCTGTGCAGCCCCGGTACCCGGTGTGTTTACAGCTTGCTGCTTCCACTTCCGTGCGCCGCTGACGGCGCTGCTCCCAGATTGTAGCTACACATACAAATAGTCGTCAGGACTTCTGTTTCCTGAAAAGGTTTCGAAATACAACATATTTCAGAGTCCTTCAAAGATCTTGCTCTCAGAAGAAATCCTGTTATCCTAAGCTATAATTGTATAGTGATGATGATCCATAAGGTACCCATCTTTAAACACGTGCTCTGAGAAGGGTTTTAATCCTAGTTTTAGACTTTTAATCCATATGGAAAAAGCTGTAAATGTGAGTACCTCATGGGACTAATTGCCTAGTGCTCTTTACAAGCATCAGGCACTTGGAAGGCTCCTTTATGTTTTGTTTTTGCTTTTATTTTTGTTGATGGCAAATAGCTAACAAAGCCTTGCAATTGCACATTTTGATTTGTCTTGAGTTTATGTGTACTGGTGATTTACTTAACTGGGATTTGAAGGCCTTGCCATTGTCTGCCTTTTACAGTACATCTTGGGTGGGTTTTTTTTTTTTTTCCCACTCTGGGGTGAATTTTAACTTCTACTGCTACCTGAGTTATATCTGGGGCCAAACCATGGAGGCAAGGCCCTGGTAGCAATAAGTAGCTGCTTCCAGTAGGATCCCCTGAAGCTTCAGCAGCCTCCACTTATTAGAGGCTTATTAGAACAGTGGTTATTCTAAGAAGTGGCCTATTTGTATTTCAGAAAGATACAGAGGAGTCTGCTTCCTGCTTATAGACCTGTATTGTGGGGACTCTTTTTCAGGAGTTGCAGACTGGCTGCCCTCTCTTAGGACTCATGCAACACAACAGTGTGTTTATTTGCATAGCTTTAAAAAAACCTTGAGTTTGATCTCTTTACCTGCATGACCCTTTTTTACGTCCAAGTGACGACTCGAGAGACTGGAGTTGGTCACTGCTTCCTCTCCTCGTGTGCACTTCATGCATTCACATGAGTGTTTCCCTGGGGTCCCTTGACTTTCCCCAGCTTTATTGAGATCGTTCTCTTGTTCTTGTGCATGTTCAGCACCTCTTGGACAAAATGAATGAGTATGTGGGCAAGGCCACCTCTCGGTTATCCGCCCTCTTGCTACTGGGCCACGTCGTGAGGCTGCAGCCGTCGTGGAAGCATAAGCTCTCTCAAGCACCTCTTTTGCCTTCTCTACTAAAATGTCTCAAGGTACGATGTTTGTAAGGATTTGCACGAAATAGCTTCATCATATAATTTCTGAAATTCTGAGGACCTTAAAACAAGCCAGCTAGATTTTAACTTTGAGAGTTTAAAGATTTCTAGGCATTTGGTTCTTCTAGTAACGTGGTTCAAACGTGGTGCTTAGGAAACTCTCAGTGCATCACTGTGTCTAGTGCAATTATGTGTAGTCCAAACAAATATGGTCACTTTTCGATCAGATTGGTTCAACATATGCTATCCCAGCCCTCTTTGATTTCATCATTGTCTAGCCTTTCGTCAGTTAGAAATGTACTGGTTTGTCTTGGGGGAATCCCTATTCTGTGTTCTCTTTTGGCTAATACCAAAATGGTTAAGACTTTTAACTATTTAGGAGCAGGTTCTGGTTGCAGCTGTAACTGAGGTTTTTTTGGTAGAAGCCCTTACCAGACTGTGTTCTGCATTTTTTGCACTCAGCTTAGTGCACTTTTCTACAGATTCAAAACCTAAGTAGGACCTTATGGTTTCAGTTTTGACCATGGCTTACTGAAATCCTTAGGGTGTTTGTTTAATCTGTTTTAGTTCCTGGGCTTGTTTCCTACCTATAAACTAGGGAAATGTGGGTGATGTGAGCTGCCTGCACCTCCCAGACATGAGGGTGCCCAGTAGCATTTGTTCCAGGATGGCCAGCCTTTGAAGGCATCTGACACAGCACTGTGTGAGTTGATTTCTGTCTGTGCCAGCAAAGGGCAGCTGTTTATCCTCCCTAGAGGTGGGTCTCAGGGAGTCACGGTGGTAGGGTGTCATAAAGATGTGCATTTAATGTTAAGGAAAAGCAGGAGCCAATTCAACAGCTTAATTTTTTTTTAATGAATGGATTGATGAGAATATAATCTGATTTTGAGGCACATTGTTTAGTTCAGATTGAAGAATACTTAACCTTTTCCAAACGAATAAGCCTTGAAAATTACTTACAAACTGTTAACCCAAACTTTCAGTTAGGATGTTTTGGTAGTGTTTTTTATTTTTGTTTTTGTTTTAGTCAGAACTCATTGCAGATTCTTGATTCTCCTATCAGTATTTTATGTTTTTCCTATTAGATATCTGCCATAACAGATGGCTTGGTGCTTGATGTAAAAACTAAATCTATTTAAAACTTTATTTCCAGGTACTTTCCCTGGGTCCAGTGGCTGGGACTCCATGCTCCCAGTGTGGGGGGCCCAGGTCCAGACCCTGGTTGGGGGACTAGATCCCACATACCACAGCTAAGAGTTCTCATGCCGCAGCTGAAAACCCTGCATGCTGCAGCTCAAGACCTCACATGCTGCAATTGAAACCGGGCACTACCAAATAAATAAATTCATATTTATTAAAAAAAAACCCAAACTTTATTTCCAAACTCATAGGTTCCTTTTTTATGAGGAATAATGAATGTTCTAACCTGCATGGTAGTCTTTTGTTTAATGTCTTGTTTCTTCAGTCTGAATTCCAGGTACTTGGCAGACATTTACAATTTAATTATGGGTCAGGTGAGCCGCTATAGCTAGTCTGAGTTGATTTATTATTCATCGGTTATTAAGTTCAGTTAGTCTAAATTTATATGACTTGATGTTTAAATTGTAGACGTGGTCAGAGGTCCCCGTAACTTTTTTATTTGCTGGTCTCTAAATACTGCTGTGAGGTGAGCCATTAAGAAGATTTGTTAGTGCTATACTAATTTCTTATTAAGTTATACTTCTGTTATGGTCCTTTAGAAATAGAGAATGACTTGTTCATGTATATGGGTCTTTTTACCTGACTTTTAAAGAGTAAGTACTGCCTAATTTGGCTGAATGAACAAGAATAGCAGCATTTCTTTGTTCTGTTCAAAAGCAACTGGTGCTTCCCGCCACGGGCTATTTATAGCGCAGCCGAAGTATCTGGGTTTGGGATTTTCTAAGCCACGTTTAAGCCCTGCCCTGGATGAGTTTGGTGCCTGAGTGAGGTCCCCACAGACTCCGCGTGGTTGAGCTGGTCCTCAGCGGCTTGTGGTTGAGTCCGTTTCAGTGTTGTGCCCCCAGCATCCTCAGGGGTAGGATGAGTCTCTGCCTGTGTTCTCACTTGAGAACCTCTAAGTGTGCTGATCTAATGCTGCACACCTGAGAGATGTCTCTCCTCGCTTGACCTTCCCTCCTCCAGATGGACACTGACGTCATTGTGCTCACAACAGGAGTCTTAGTGTTGATAACCATGCTCCCAATGATTCCACAGTCGGGGAAACAACACCTTCACGATTTCTTTGATATTTTTGGCCGTCTTTCGTCATGGTGCCTAAAGAAACCAGGTAAAGATCTCCTCCTATACCCGTCATGCCGCGCCAGGTGAGTGCTTTTGTGATGAACAGGTCATGTGCTGGAAGAGAAGGACATGTAGAATCCTGTCGCTGAAATGGTTGGTTGTCACCAGCCAGGTGAGGGAATACCTCAGCTATTTTCCACCAGGGGCACAAATAAGAAGCAAGACAGGGACTTCCCTGGTGGTCCAATGGCTAAGACTCCAAGCTTCCAGTGCCAGGGGTGTGGGTTCAATCTCTGGTCGTGAAACTTAGATCTCATATGCCAAGAAATTAAAAAAAAAAAAAAAGCATGACTGTTGAGATACTGTCCTTATTTTGTTGGCTTAAGAGGATTAGTTGTCAGAGAAACTGAGTGCTGGGTACAGCTTCCTGATCTTCAATAAACTGAAAAACAGCTTAGATCTGTGTTGCAGCAGTATGGGGCTACGCTTGTGGGGCATGTTTGTTCTCCTCTTGGTCTGTAGTGACAGAGCACAAACTTCTGGTTCAGAGAACTCGTCCGTCGTACATGTGGAAGGAGGAGAGAGAACCTGGGGGGCCCTGATTAGTGTTCCAGCTTTTAGTACAGGGGGATTTTGTTTCTACATCAACAGGTAGCACAGCTTTATCAGAATGACTCAGAAGCTGTAAACATGTGAACTTTGGGATCTTTTGGTCCTCCCAGCATGAAATGTTCACATCAAAAGAATGAAATGTTCACATCAAAAGAATGAAATGTGTGAGCCCTGGGAAATGGAACACTGTGGCTTCTTGTACTGGATTAAGTAACAAGCCCGAGGCCTGTATGATGCCAGCTTGTCTAGTAGGCTCTTCTTGCTTGAGGAGAAAGGAGTGGCCTGCCCTTTGTTTTAGAGGAGCTATATGTATACCATTGGGATTTTCCATAGGGTCTGGATAAGGCTAGATGAATTAAATTTTCTATTTCTCCCACTCTTGAAATGCAAAAAAGCAAAATGGCTGTCTGAGGAGGCCTTACAAATAGCTGTGAAAAGAAGAGAGGCGAAAAGCAAAGGAGACAAGGAAAGATATAAGCACCTGAATGCAGAGTTCCAAAGAATAGCAAGAAGAGATAAGAAAGCCTTCTTCAGCGATCAATGCTAAGAAATAGAGGAAAACAACAGAATGGGAAAGACTAGAGATCTCTTCAAGAAAATTAGAGATACCAAGGGAACATTTCATGCAAGGATGGGCTCAATAAAGGACAGAAATGGTCTGGACCTAACAAGCAGAAGATATTAAGAAGAGGTGGCAAGAATACACAGAAGAACTGTACAAAAAAGATCTTCACGACCCAGATAATCATGATGATGTGATCACTAATCTAGAGCCAGACATCTTGGAATGTGAAGTCAAGTGGGCCTTAGAAAGCATCACTACGAACAAAGCTAGTGGAGGTGATGGAATTCCAGTTGAGCTGTTTCAAATCCTGAAAGATGATGCTGTGAAAGTGCTGCACTCAATCTGCCAGCAAATTTGGAAAACTCAGCAGTGGCCACAGGACTGGAAAAGGTCAGTTTTCATTCCAATTCCAAAGAAAGGCAATGCCAAAGAATGCTCCAACTACCGCACAATTGCACTCATCTCACATGCTAGTAAAGTAATGCTCAAAATCCTCCAAGCCAGGCTTCAGCAATACGTGAACCGTGAACTCCCTGATGTTCAAGCTGGCTTTAGAAAAGGCAGAGGAACCAGAGATCAAATTGCCAACATCCGCTGGATCATGGAAAAAGCAAGAGAGTTCCAGAAAAACATCTACTTCTGCTTTATTGACTATGCCAAAGCCTTTGACTGTGTGGATCACAATAAACTGTGGAAAATTCTGAAAGAGATGGGAATACCAGACCACCTAACCTGCCTCTTGAGAAATCTGTATGCAGGTCAGGAAGCAACAGTTAGGACTGGACATGGAACAACAGACTGGTTCCAAATAGGAAAAGGAGTGCGTCAAGGCTGTATATTGTCACCCTGCTTATTTAACTTATATGCAGAGAGTCGCAAAGAGTCGGACACGACTGAGCGACTGAACTGAACTGAACTAGCTCTTTAAGCTAATTTCAGATAGTAGCTTTTCACTCTGTAGTTACGAATCTGCATAGCTAAGACTACGAACTGATTTTAAAAGGTTCTCACACATTCATTCCACAAATATATGAATGCCTGTTACGCAGCAGGCTCAGTGAGAGCTCTCAGGGTGCAGAGGTGAGTGAGTTGGTGCTCTTCTTGAGGTGTGTACTGAATCGGGCTACGGAGATGTATGATGACAGCTTGCAGGGGGTATTCTTGTAAAGGTGCTTCAGTATTCTAGGGTCCTTGTTAAGGGGTGCCTAGAGAGGAGGGCAGGGATTAGATCAGTGCAAGCCTCTGTGGGTTACTCCAGGTAGATGGGAGTTTATCCAGAGGCCAGGGAGCCACCCACGGATTTCAGACGGTGGTGTCCAGTGTGTTCAGATGTGGGCTTTGGAAAACTGTTCTTTACTTACTGTCTTTGGAGAGAGGTGGGAGCACACATACGCAGAAAGTCCCATTGGCAGCCTGTGTGCGTGTCTGTCTGGCACACACGTGTCCCGTGTCCAACTAGGAGCCCCCTCAATGGATTTCTTTTTTAGGCCACGTGACAGAAGTCTATCTTGTCCACCTCCACGCCAGTGTTTACGCTCTGTTCCATCGCCTGTATGGGATGTACCCTTGCAACTTTGTCTCCTTTCTGCGTTCTCACTACAGTATGAAGGAAAACCTGGAGACTTTTGAAGAAGTGGTCAAGGTAAATGAAGACCCATTTGTTTGCCATTTAGTGTACTATGGAGAGGGGCTGCATTTGTAAGTTTCGTATTAAATGCTAGGAAATTTTGAGAAGAAATTCAGCTTTCTCCCCATCTTGCTCACTGCCCTCAGCCCTGGTAACTATAAATCTATTTTTTGCCTTTATAGGCCTCGCCTGTCCTGAATATTTCATGCTTACGGAATCATAGAATATGGGTTTTGTTAATGGCTTCTTTCACTTAATGTAACTTAAGATTTAAGATTCGCCATGTTGTGGCCCGTGTCAGTGCTTCATTCCTTTTTATTGTCAAATAACGCTTTATTGTGTAGAATTACAACAGAAATTAAGGACACAGAAGTTTCTTTATAACTTGTCAACCCAAACTCTTTTAGCCAATGATGGAGCATGTGCGAATTCACCCGGAATTAGTGACTGGATCCAAGGACCATGAACTGGACCCTCGAAGGTACAGACCCTGAACTAGTGACAGAATTTTATAGACTCACTTGAGAAATTGAACACGTGATCTCAGAGATGTCCCTTTTGAGATGTTATTGGAGAAGACAGGCTTTTCTCTTTACACTTTAAAGGACTTGCACAGTGAAGCATTTTGCGTGCATAAGTCTAAGACATACTCCTCATTGACAGAGGAAGAGGTTGCCTTGCAGGTGCCTGTCACACAGAACCTCAGAGGGCTGGGAGCTCGGTGGTCTGTGATTGTGTGAGGTGAGTGGTGATGGGTGTGGTTGGAAGCAAACACACTGTGGGAAGTCTGGATGTTGAGTGGTCGGATTCCCCTGGTTGCTTTCTCCATCCTGCTTAGCCAGGTGACTGTCGTCCTCCACAGGGCCTGGTGGAAGTGCCCAGTTTTATCTCTGGAGAAGTAGAACCTGCGAGCCTCCTTAGTTGAGAATGCTAAGTTTGGTGGAAGGTGGAGCTGAGTCACGGCCAGAAAGAAGGAAGTTAGGTGAAACCCTACACACCAAGCTGTGTGAGGCTCAGCCCTTCCCTTGCTTCTCTCTGGCTGCTCTCCAGGCAGGGAGTTGATGCTTTTTGGAGGAGAAGTGGTGCTTGGATATTGATGTTTGAGGATCTTCCCCTGAAAAAGATGACTCACTGCTTGATCACCTCAGTAAATCTCAGATCTCCACAAGCCCTCCCTCTGCTACACAGACTTTTTATCTGAGCAACTTGCTGTGAGATACATGTAGAGGAGCTTAGAAAACGTAAGAAAAGTTTATAGTAATGTGTGGATGCTTGTGTAGACACCACTTTAAAAAAATGGGCCAGTACCCTCTCTAGTTGCATTCATCTTTGTCACTGGTCCCTGTCTCATCTCAGAGACAACTGCCATTCTTGCTTTCATTTTAATCATTCTCTTACTGTAAAGAAAAAAAAAAAAAAGTATTTATTTTTGTTTATTTTGTTTTTTGGTTGCGGTGAGTCTTTGTTGCAATGCAGGGGCTTCTCATTGTGGTGGCTCCTCTTGTTGCAGAGCACGGGCTCTAGAGCCTCAGGGCTCAGTCGTTGTGGCTCGTAGGCTTAGTTGCTCCATGACATGTGGAGTCTTCCCAGGTCAGGGATTGAACCCATGTCCCCTGCATTGGCAGGCGGATTCTTAACCACTGTGCCACCAGGGAGGTCCTCTCTTTCATGGTTTGACCACGTGTTGTTTCATTTTGAGAGTGAGCAGAGTCTGGCCTTGGAAAAGGCAGTCTTGTCACCATGAGATGAAGGTTCCCAGGAGGTAAGAGGAAGAACCAAGAGGGAAGAGCATGTGGCTTACCCTAGTCAGGGCATCTGGTGAGACCCCTAGTGAGGGCCAGGGACTGCATCTGTTGCTGAAATGTGGCAGAGGGAGGAGACTGCTCTGTGTGCACTTGTGGCAGCTGCCAAGTGTAGGTTAGAGGAGAATCCTTCTGTGGGATGAGATGAATGTCCTTAGCTAATCCGGGGAGAGCAGGCACTTCGTTAGTGTATTCATTAATCAAGACAAGCTAAGTACCAACAGATTGTCTAGGCCGCCCAGACGGTCTGTCCCTCTGTTGGAAAGATGGTTCGGTGGCAGCAGAAACCTTGGTGCGGGCCTGCGCGCCCGTCAGCGTGCGTGCTGATCTCAGCAGTCGTCTTCTGTGCCTCGTGCGTGGCCGCCGTCTCACTCTCGTGGCTTCTCTGTGCCTTTCGCCTGTGTGTGTTCTCCCATTTCCTCTATCTCATGCCTTTCTGGGTTCACTCCTGTTTTCATGGGATTTTAGAGAAAGGACGCTGTTTTCTGTGTGGGTATAGATTTCTGGGTTGGGAGTCATTCTCATTCAGCAGTTTGAAGGTGTTATTCCATTGCCCCTTTGCTGCCAATGCTGCTGTTGAAATCCAGAGACATTCTTATTTCTGATCATCTGCGTTTATTGTCTTCTCTTTGCTCTTAAAATACTCTGAAACTTCCTAGTGATGTCCCTTGACATGAATCTGTTCTCATTTTTCAGTCTGGAAGCTCTTATGTTTAAATGCTAGGAAATTTTCTACAGTTATATTGTGCTTGGTTTCTTTTCCTCTGCTATCTCTGCCTTTCTTTCTAAAAAAAAAAAAAAAGTATTTATTTTTGTTTATTTTGTTTTTTGGTTGCGGTGAGTCTTTGTTGCAATGCAGGGGCTTCTCATTGTGGTGGCTCCTCTTGTTGCAGAGCACGGGCTCTAGAGCCTCAGGGCTCAGTCGTTGTGGCTCGTAGGCTTAGTTGCTCCATGACATGTGGAGTCTTCCCAGGTCAGGGATTGAACCCATGTCCCCTGCATTGGCAGGCGGATTCTTAACCACTGTGCCACCAGGGAGGTCCTCTCTTTCATGGTTTGACCACGTGTTGTTTCATTTTGAGAGTGAGCAGAGTCTGGCCTTGGAAAAGGCAGTCTTGTCACCATGAGATGAAGGTTCCCAGGAGGTAAGAGGAAGAACCAAGAGGGAAGAGCATGTGGCTTACCCTAGTCAGGGCATCTGGTGAGACCCCTAGTGAGGGCCAGGGACTGCATCTGTTGCCGAAATGTGGCAGAGGGAGGAGACTGCTCTGTGTGCACTTGTGGCAGCTGCCAAGTGTAGGTTAGAGGAGAATCCTTCTGTGGGATGAGATGAATGTCCTTAGCTAATCCGGGGAGAGTAGGCACTTCGTTAGTGTATTCATTAATCAAGACAAGCTAAGTACCAACAGATTGTCTAGGCCGCCCAGACGGTCTGTCCCTCTGTTGGAAAGATGGTTCGGTGGCAGCAGAAACCTTGGTGCGGGCCTGCGCGCCCGTCAGCGTGCGTGCTGATCTCAGCAGTCGTCTTCTGTGCCTCGTGCGTGGCCGCCGTCTCACTCTCGTGGCTTCTCTGTGCCTTTCGCCTGTGTGTGTTCTCCCATTTCCTCTATCTCATGCCTTTCTGGGTTCACTCCTGTTTTCATGGGATTTTAGAGAAAGGACGCTGTTTTCTGTGTGGGTATAGATTTCTGGGTTGGGAGTCATTCTCATTCAGCAGTTTGAAGGTGTTATTCCATTGCCCCTTTGCTGCCAATGCTGCTGTTGAAATCCAGAGACATTCTTATTTCTGATCATCTGCGTTTATTGTCTTCTCTTTGCTCTTAAAATACTCTGAAACTTCCTAGTGATGTCCCTTGACATGAATCTGTTCTCATTTTTCAGTCTGGAAGCTCTTATGTTTAAATGCTAGGAAATTTTCTACAGTTATATTGTGCTTGGTTTCTTTTCCTCTGCTATCTCTGCCTTTCTTTCTAGAAGTTTTAATGCTCTGATTGAGAATTCCTTGAGTGGCTCTCTGCTTTTCTTCGCTCGCTTGTTTTTTCTCTCTGCTCTCTTAAGATTTCATTGTCTTTAGCTCTTAATCCTTCTGTATTCATTTCTGCCAAGTTTTTAGTACCTAAGAGCTCTTTTTAGTTCTCCGGATGCTCCCCTTGTTGAAAGTTGTAGCCTGTTTTTGTTTCATGGATGCAGTCTCACGTCTTTGATAGGATTGATGGGAGTTTTTTTTTTTAAGGTTTTCTTTTTCCTATATAGTCTTTTTTCTCTAAACTGCCCTGTTGTTGTTCTTTTTAAAATTTTGAGGCTTTTTGCAAAGATCTGGTGATCTACTTGTATTTGGATAAGGAGACTAAAAACCTCTGTTCACAAGGATGGGGCTTGTTGACTTTGTGCTTTCTTGTAGGTTGTTCTGAGGATCTGTAGGAGATGCTGATATCAATATTGGTTTCCTTTTGAGTTGGTCAGACTTTTTCGGAAAAGGGCTTTCTGATCTCTATTCTATTAAAGAGCTGGGCTACTCCTGGAGAGGAGAGACTGCTTGGCGGGAGAGAGGAGTGGTCTTGGCCTTCAGAATGTACGTGCTCACCTGACTCCTCCCTTTGGAGTGCCTCAGTCCCTTGACTCGATGAACCTCTTCAGAGATGAGTCCAGGTTTCGGAAAGCAAAGTGGGATCTCAGGACTCAGGCAGCGTTTACCCCATCTTCCTGATTTTAGCTGCCCTGATTGACCTGTCACTCATCTCCAGTTCCAGAAATACTTCATGTATACACGTTCTTGTGCTTTTCAAGGATTCTCCAGTATAAGTCAGGTTGACTTTTAGCTTTGAAACATTGGCAACTTAAGATTCTTCCTTCTGGGATTCAGTCACTACTTGCCCTTTGGCTTTCTGGTTTCAATGTGGTGCTGTTCTCTGTTTTCTCATGCTTCTCTTTCTTGTAGGTTTATATTTAAAAGGAAACAAATGTTGGTGGGGTTTGGGGGTATTGTGCAGTTGGATGCACATGTCCAGTCTGTTGTGTTAATTAGGAAATCTCCTGGTTCAACTTACAGAGCCTCACTCACCTTGGATAGACGGGTCGTCTGGCCTTTGAAGAAAGGTTCTAGTACCAGAGACAAGAGACCAATGTAAAAAGTAGATAGAGGAGCTAGCAAGAAACAAAGATGATGCAGAGAGCAAAAGAAAGCATCTCCAGTAGCTGTAGAGATGAGACATTAGTGCATATATAAAGTTCGGGATGCTACACAAGAGGCTAAAGAAAGCAGTGTTGGAAATTTAAAACTATAACTACAATAAACATTCTGATAAAAGAATTGGAGGGTATATTTGAGGATATCTTAGCAGAATCAAAGGATAGAAATGAGTTAGATGAAAGAAATTTAAAATAATCAGTCCAGAAAGTCTAACATCCAATAAAAAGGGGAGGAGAAAACTTTGGTAGGGGAAGAAATTGGGAAAGAAATAATAGAAGAAAATTTCCAATACAAGTACAAATGATAGAGGAAAATAAAATCATAGAATTGAAAGACATGAGTTTCTAGGTTGAAGAGGTTTATGTAGTTCCCAGCACAGTCAATGAGAAAGAATGCTACCAGCTCAATATTGTGAAATTTCAGGAAAAAAAAAAAAAAAAAAACAGGGTCAGAAATCAAAATGAGGTTAGCTTCTGAAACACCTTCAAAATGGAGAGAAAAAGGTTTTCAGCTCAGAATTTTATTCCTAGCCCAATTGCCTATCAAGTATGAGACATTTTAAAATAGGCAGGGACTCAAATTTACCTCCCATGTACCCTTCCTTAGTGAACCATTGAAGCGTGTCCTTCACTAAAATGAGAGTAAAATCAAGGAAGACAGAGTCCAGGAAATGAGGGACCTGACTTAGGGTCTTTGGCAAGGGGAGTCTTGGTATAACTTGTATAGCAGTGCTGACAACAACCAGTAGGAGAGGGAGGGCTCTGGCAGGCAGCTCTTTAGGAGAAGGTGAACAATCTTGGTAGATGGTTTGCATTTTGTTTCGTAAAAATTATATTAGGCGTTTTCCCCCAGCTGTTAGAGCAAGTTTAGGAAGGATTAGTATTAGATACGTGGAAGACTGAGGCAAAGAAACAGAAAAATTTTAACTCTAGGAGAAACTAAATTGAACAGAAAGGGAAATATTATAGAATACTCTGGCTTCGCTGTCAGTGGTCCTGATCTAGTCATTATAATGCCTTGTTCAAAATCAGTTTAGAAACAACAAAGCAGTGATCTGCTATTTTGAGAGCACTGGGGAGGATCTGTGGAAGTGACCTCAATGCTCATCTACCATAAGGACGTTAACAGTTGATGTCTAGAAATTCAGACGTCAGAAATTTGATGCTTGGAAATTGGAAGTAGGGTTACAATTTAGCTGGAAGCTGAAGCCCAGAAAGTTCCTTCATGCTGTTGGTGGCCATTGTCCTCTCCCACTCCTGGCAGTCATGATCTGCCAGAAGCACGCTTTTCCATGGTAGGGTACCTTTCTGTAGACCCTGTCTCTCTGGCTGGACCTTAGGTTGTCTCTTTTCTTCTGTGACAAGCTGTGCTGACTGTTTGTTGTCCATCTTGATACGTGTCTGTTTCCACAGGCTGATTTCTTAGACATGGAACTCTGGATCACACAGCAGGATTCTTGAGACAATTCTTTAAATATTCTCATGGGCTTTCTCTAGGTTTGAGACTTGCTGAGCTGTGTTTCTGGTCTGGGGATGGATTAGAATCCTGAGGGTTTGATGGGAGACCTTAAGTCAGCCTCAACTGCCTGGCAGTTTCCAGGTCCCCCTGTTCTGTGATAGTTTTGTTCCAAAGGAGAGTCCCCTGCTGACTGCTCTGCATAGCCTGTATTCTGTTTTGAGGCTATGCCTGGTCTATTGTTGCTGAAACTTTGGTTTCAGATTAGTTTCTGATAACTTGATATAACCATTTTAAATAGGGCATAGGTTTGTAAGGCTTCCCTGGTGGCTCACTCCACCTGCAGTACTGGAGACCTCCTGCAATGCAGGAGACCTGGGTTCAATCTCTGGGTTGGGAAGATTCTCTAGAGAAGGAAATGGCAGCCCACTCCAGTATTCTTCCCTGAGAAGTCTCATGGACAGAGGAGCCTGGTGGGTTATAGTCCAAGGGGTCACAAGAGCTGGACATAACTTAGCGACTAAATCACCTCCAGTATAGGTTTGTAAAATGAATGGCTAATTCCTTTTATCATAGTGCTAATTCGTACTAGGGCTGGGGTGGTTCTGCCTTGTTCTTTGCTGGTCATAGTTCGGTGGCTGGCATTGAGTCTGTACTCAGAAGTATTTGATGGTTTGATTAAATGGATTATAACTTGCATTTCTTGACTTTGATTGTCTTCTACAGGTGGAAGAGATTAGAAACACATGATGTTGTTATAGAATGTGCCAAAATCTCTCTGGACCCTACAGAAGCCTCATATGAAGATGGCTATTCTGTGTCTCACCAAATCTCAGCCCGTTTTCCTCATCGTTCAGCCGATGTCTCCGCCAGCTCTTATGTTGATACACAGAATAGCTATGGTAAAAAGTGACTTTGGTACTTATCTCTTTACAACTTTGTCTCTGGAAAGCATTGTTTATTGTTGACTTTAGTTTCTTTTCCTACAATAAGGCTTAGTTGAGCTCCTAAGAACTGTTTCCCAGATACTTAAAATTTGGATTTATCTCCGTTTTCTCCTGATTAATTTCTCCCCTAAGTTTAATTCACAATCTTATGACGTTAATCTCCACCTTGATAGTATGTCAGCAGAGTTGGACTGGGTCCTCAACACTTAACAAAGAAAATGGATGGAAGGATATGACTTCTAGGCTCCTGCTTATAAAGGAAGCTTCTACTTTTTCAGACGCCTTTAGTGAGGTCCTCTGGGCTGTCACATTGACACAGTTTTGAATGAATCTGGAAAATTGGATTAAGTAAAAGTCTAGGCTTATCTACAGGTAGCACCTGCTGAAATTGTCATACAAGTTGTGCTTTTTCAAGCTATTCTGAAGCTTAATGAGACATCAAACCTTAGTGAACTTTATTGCTAAAGAGTATTATAAAGTGTTAGTTACTCAGTCATGTCTGGCTCTTTGTGACCCCATGGACTATACCCTGCCAAGCTCCTCTGTCCATGGGATTTTCCAGACAAGAATACTGGAGTGGGTTGCCATTTCCTTCTCCAAAAGGGTCTTATGAAGGGCCTTTTAAATGTTACTTTATACCCATGGACATTAGGAGTCCCCTCAGCCTTTTTAAATGCAGGGAACTGAATGCTATCATATGGTCTCGAGGACCATAGTTCTTTGTCAGAATAACTGGAGCCCCACGCTGACCCCATGTGTTCTTTCCCTTCCCTTGTAGGGAATGCTACTTCTACCCCCTACTCTACTTCTCGGCTGACGTTAAACACGCCAGGGCAGCTACCTCAGACTCTGAGTTCCCCGTCGACACAGCTATTAGCTGAGCCGCCACAAGTACGCTGTCAACTAGTGTGCCTGCTCTCTTCTCTACTTGCTGGTGAAGCTGGCCTTCGGGGTCAGGGTTTAGCCTGCGGTTGGGAAAATCTCTCACTGCTTGTTTCAGGAGTTAGTTTTGAGGATGCCTTATGTTTGCAGAGAAAGTTAACTGTTGCCACTTGGGTTTCTCTTGGCGTCTAGGCTTAGAAAATACAACGTATCTCTTGGTAAAGCTTTAGTAAGATTCCTTTTCCCAGTTGAAAGGCTAAATTTAAAATGATCGTTGGTCCCAGGCTTGTACCTCGGGAGGTGGTGGTGTTTGTTTCTGGTTGCTGACCTGCCTGTTAACTTCCTAGGCTACTCTTTGGAGCCCGTCTGCAGTTTGTGGGATGACCACTCCTCCAACTTCTCCAGGAAATGTCCCACCTGATCTGTCACACCCTTACAGTAAAGTCTTTGGTACAACTGGTATGTATGGCTTAGGTTAGGTTTGGCTGATTGGTTCGGGCCTGCCTGTTATGATAAGGAACAGTCTCCTCTAAGATTTAAGAGTTTGAGAGCCTCTTGCAGTGGGAAACCTAGTTTTGATGCTTAATACAAATGCCTGGAACTTTCAGAAGTTAAAGTGAGCCAAAGAAAAAAGACAGACTGATACAGATTCTCCAGAAAGTGAAGTGCAGCAGCTTCCTTTGCAGTACTAGTTAGGCTGGGAAAGAAAAAAAAGCGGCAGTTTTCCTAATCGTTAAACTGACAGTGTGTTTGTGTGTGTGTTCTGCTCTTGTCTTGGAGCAGGTGGGAAAGGAACTCCTCTGGGAACCCCTGCAACCTCTCCTCCTCCAGCCCCACCCTGCCATTCGGACGACTACGTGCACCTTTCACTCCCGCAGGCCACTGCCCCCAAGAAGGTTTGCCGGGCTCGTCTGCTGTCCCCTCGCCCACGCACAGAGACTTGCTTCCAGCCTCACTTTGGGAAACCTTTTATGCCAGTTAGAAGTCTGACCTAAAATGTAATGGGTTTGAATCAGATCGATTGAAAATAGACCAATCAGCAGCTCTCATACAGTGTGGTCTGCTGACCCTGAGGATCCCCAAACCTTCTAAGAGACTGCCAGGGCAAATCCACTTTCGTAGTTACTCTTATGTGGTCATTCACCCCTTTTTTCTGCATTGGCGTTTATACTCATGGCATAGAAACAGTGGTGGGTAAGATGGCTGGCCCCGTGGTACAAAATCGAACTCTTCTAGTGGCATTGCGTTCTTCTTCCTTGATGTGTTCTTTCAGTTTGGCAGAAGAAAAGAAGCAACAACCAAAAAAAAAAAGTGCCACCCTCGAGTATTCTATAGAAAGAACCCGCGTGTTTAATATTTAATATAGCCATAAGAAAGCAGATGAAGCAGGAAGCAGACCTAAAGCGCTTTGCGTGCACACCAGCACGTGGCTTCCATGGGCACTTGCGACACTGTTTGAGTTGAGAGTTGAACGAGTTGCTCTCTTTTACGGAGCAGCAGTCTTACTTGAAAGAGTAACTGGCGACAATCCATGGTGACTCAGACTTGAGTATTAGGCAGGCAGTTAGCTTCTTAGATGACAAACTGGGCCTGTCACTTGAAGATAAACAACTGACAGGCTTTGTTGCCCATGATAAAAACGTGCAATTAGAATGTTAAAAAACTGGTATCTGCCCCCGAGTGCTTGATAGTCAGCCCGAGTCTTTCATGACAAGATTGAAAAGTCTTGGGAAGCTTGATTGATAGTTTTGAGTTTTCGATATCATATAATGAAATGTTTTAACACTTAGAAGATATGCACAGCTTGGTGAGCCAGTGTTCTGCCCGCCTTGTGTGTGTTGTTAAAGACTCACGTGTAGGTAATACCTCTGGGAGGCAAGGGAGACCAGTGGACCTTACGTAACACGGTGTGAAGAGTGCATTGCTGTGGCTTTGGGTTCTGCTCCATAACTAACCTTGAAAAAAAAATACCCTTGTCGAGTTTTGGAGTAACATCAAAGGTGGTTTTCTGCAGTTATCTAAAAAATCTTTCTGCTTTTTATAACTGCTTATCCGTGGGGGCCTAGAGTTTTCCTCCTACGCTTTAGCCAGAATAACATGTAACCCAGCAGAGCAGAGGCAGCCGTAAGAACCCAGCCTCCTTCCATTAAGCCAGATATGAAAGAGCTTGCAGAAATGTGGAGCCACTTGATCCTTCTCATTAAACTTACCTTTGTTTTGGGAAATATAGTTGTTTCATAGAAATATGTCATTTATGTTTACATCTGTTGGGTTGGATATTTTTCTCGCCATGCTGCACAGCTTGTAGGATCTTAGTTCCCCGACCAGGGATTGAACCCACCTCCTCATCAGTAAAAGCATGGAGTCCTAACATTGAACCACCAGGGAATTCCTGGGTTTGTTAAGTGAATTAATATTTTTAGAATTCTGTTTTAGTTTCTGGTGTGGTAACTATCAATAGATTTAGCCACATAAACAAAGTCCTTGAGATTCTTAGTCACTGTTAAGAACAGAAAGGTGTCCTGACACCAGTTTGAGAACTACTGGGCTGAACTTTAAACTCCTTTATAATACACTAAAATTTGAGGAGTTTAGGATATTTCTCTAGCATTAGAGACCATGCACACAGTTTTCTGCCTTGTGATATGTAAACGGTACCTGTCTTTTCAGGAAGAGAGAACAGACTCTGCAAGGCCCTGCCTACACAGACAACCCCATGTTCCGAGTGACAGAGGATTAGGTAAGGCCTCTGGGTAACGGTGGACCTTGCTTGACTCTTGATGGGTTGGGTCACGGTGTGGAAACAGGGAAAGTCCAGAGCACCGTGAAACACTGAAGCCCAGAGATAATGAAACATGTAATTAATTCTAAAAGCCAACCTCATAATAGCATCCTGTAAAAGCTGCTAAGTACTTGTGTCTTGAGCTGATCAAACCATGGCTTTATCTGTTCTCTGCAATGTTAAGAAAGAATAGAGAGTTTTGTCTTCTATGGTATCTTGCATTGGATCATTGTAGCCTTTTGGCTCTGGGAGCTCCAGAAGAGAGCTGTCTCCCCCTGTCTTCTTCAGCAGGAGAGCCAGGGTGGGCCTATTCTGTCACAGTGTGAGCAGTTCTCCCGGGGATGGGGGTCTCCAGCGTGTTTGACTGTCTTGTTTTCTCTTTAGAAGAGCTGCACGGAGGCAAGGGATCTGTCACTCTCAGTGATCTTCCAGGGTTTTTAGGCGACCTGGCTTCTGAAGAAGACAGTATTGAGAAGGATAAAGAAGAAGGTAACGTGTGCAGGGTTCTAGGCTTGTGGAGATGCTGCACGTTGATAAAGCCCTCATTCTGCCCGAAAACCTGGACTCAGTATCAACATGCACAGGATTGCCTGCTTTTTATTCCTTTAGGGGAGGGAGATGGGAGTTTTGTTCTGAGCCCTCTGCCTGGTCCCTTTGGGTGGCACAGGGCAGCACACAGCCCCACACTGCCCGGCCTGACCCGGATGCGCCGTCTCTTCCCTCCTCCCTCCTTGCAGCGGCCATATCTAAAGAGCTGTCTGAGATCACGACGGCCGATGCCGAGCCCCTGGTTCCTCGAGGAGGCTTCGACTCGCCCTTCTACCGGGACAGTCTGCCGGGCTGCCCGCGGAAGACCCTCTCAGCTTCCTCCAGCACTCAGGGCCCCAGTGCGAACCCTGAGCCTTTAAACTCCTCCCTGGACAAGTCGGGGCCTGACACACCAAAGCAAGCCTTCACGCCCATAGACCTGCCCTGCGGAGGCACCGGGGAGAGCCCTGCCGGGAACAGGGAGCGCCAGGCCTCCCTGGAGGCCAGCATCCTCACCCCCAGCCCCTGTAAAATTCCACCTCAGAGGGGAGTGGGGTTTGGCAGTGGGCAGCCTCCCCCATACGATCATCTTTTTGAGGTGGCATTGCCAAAGACTGCCCATCATTTTGTCAGCAAGAAGACGGAGGAACTGCTCAAGAAGGCAAAGGGAAGTGCAGAGGAGGACTTCACGCCCTCCGCCTCCCCCATGGAAGTGCTGGACAGGCTGATTCAGCAGGGAGCGGACGTGCACAGCAAGGAGCTCAACAGGTGAGGCTCGGCGTGGGGCTGCGGTCTGCACTTGCCACCTGGTTAGCAACTATGGGAAGCGGGTGGCTGGAGGCAGGAGTTCCTCTTTGCGCGCTCACCAGAGGCAGCTGGTTCTGTGTTTTGTCGGGTGTCCTCCTAGCCTGTTGCCTTTTCATACCTACGAATGTGCATGTCCTCTGTGCATGTTACCCTCAGGCCATTCCTTAGATAAGGGGCCAGTAAGAAATGAGTCTTCTGTGCATAGACCCTCCTGTGCTGTGAGCAAGCGTAAATGCTTTCACGTCTGGTCTCTGACACTTGAGGATGAGCTTATGGTATTCAAATAATACAGAAATACTGGTCACGAAGTCGCCTTCTCCAGCTACAGATTATTTGTTGTTGTTCTGTTTTGGTGCCATAGCCCATTAGATGGAGAATAAAATCAACATTTCAGTGCAAGGTCCAGGTGGCCTGTCCCCACTTCTGCTCACACACACGGGTTAAGAACCCCTCTGAACAGCTGTTTTCAGCCCTTCTTTTACTATAGTTTTCAAAGGTGACCTAGGAAAGGATGAGAGAGTCACTATCCATAGTAATGCTGTTCCTAAACAGGCTCTTAGTGGGTGAGGGCTTTCATTTTTCTTCTGCAGGATAGCCCAAGTGGAATTTGACAGATAACTGTCCTGTTTAAGGTCTGTCTTGAGTGAAGTTTAGTGTATTAGACTCAAGTGAATCAGCTGCTGTGTCCTTAACCTGGACAACAGTAGCTTCTCAGCAGAGAGCCGCACCCTGTGTATGGTGGCAGGGAGGGTTGAAAACGGTGCCTAGTGTGGTTGATCTTTCCCTGCCGTGAGGAGCCGCCCAGCATACACAGGCTGCAGTGTGAGCTGTGAGTTAGGGGCCTCTCCATTCTGGAGACATAGTCATGCTTACTGGAGGCTCTGACCCTCTCTGTCCCCGGTGGACTTCAAGTTTGAAACTGTCTCACACCTCTGGCTTGTGATCACAGAGAAGTGATCTGCCTAGTTTTTCCAGCTGAGATCAGTAACTTTGTTACTCGACAACTTTCTTCCTAGGTTGTCTTTACCCAGCAAGTCTGTGGACTGGACCCACTTCGGAGGTAAAGTTGTTACTTCAGCTCCAAATCCAGCAGGCAGGGATCCTGCGTGCTGGTGGCCCTTTCTGTCCTTGAAGGAGGTGCCCCTTCCTGTCCGCTCCAGCTGGGTTATCTGCTTGGCTCCATGGTAGCTCACATGTTGCAAAGTCAGCATTTCCTATTTTTGAAAAGTGGCAAGGAGCCCAGTGCTTGAGAGCAGAAGTGCAGAAAGGCAGCCCTCCCGCCAGGCTTCTCCCTAGAAAAGATCCAGGTGAAGTGAGAGGTGGTGCTTCCATGAAGCACGGAAAGGAGTATTGAGTAGAAACACATATGATCATATTCCAGATAGGTGGGGAGATACACAGGGCTCTCAGCCATCCTGCCTCATGCCCCTCCCTCTGTGTT
The DNA here is from genome assembly GCA_006410635.1 of Cephalophus harveyi. Classification (NCBI taxonomy): domain Eukaryota; kingdom Metazoa; phylum Chordata; class Mammalia; order Artiodactyla; family Bovidae; genus Cephalophus; species Cephalophus harveyi. Next base: position 576,463 of record SJYT01063686.1, read on the forward strand.
CCTTTAAAAGGGAGATAGGTAGCAAGCACTGCACCCCCCCCCACCCCAGCGGCCAGTGACTGACTGGGAGCCAAGTGGTCATTGGCAAAGCGAGTGACTTCTTCCTTCAAGAATTGCGTTAAGCTCTGGGGGGGGCCTCGGTTGAACAACATGTAAAAGGCATCTCTGCCATCCTCCCTCTGCTTTAAAATCAGGCTCTCCTCCCTCAGATGAGATCCGCACCCTCCGTAACCAGTTGCTTTTACTGCACAACCAGTTACTCTACGAGCGTTTCAAGCGGCAGCAGCACGCGCTGCGCAACAGGCGGCTCCTGCGCAAGGTGATCCGGGCCGCGGCTCTGGAGGAGCACAACGCTGCCATGGTGAGCCCCGCGGGGCGGGGCGGGGGCGGGCTCTCCATCTGGCCCCACCCACCAGCTTCTGGGTGGGTTAGCCTGTGAAGGGCTGCATCCCCGCGTTCCCTTGCAGCTCTTGGCACCTGTGGGGACAAGTGATTTTTGGTGTTTGTTGGTCTGTAATCGGCAGTGATCATAGCAGAGGAGAAAGGTGATTTTGTTTCTCCAGATGTAAAACCACCTCTCGGGACACAACTCTCATGACAAAAACTCATGGGGGTTGGTGAAGCCAGTCAGAGCTGGACATGATCTTGGCTCCGCGGCCCTGTTACCTTTGGAAAGTAATGGAGCCTCTGGAGGCCCCTGTCACCCGTTACGTAAAATGAGAGTAGTTATAGCAGCATCTCCTTCTTAACTGGGGATGCAGAGAGTACCTGCCCAGTGTAGGGCAGGGTGGGAATCCAGTGTCTGTCACTTTAGTGACCTTGGCCAGTACCAGTACTCACGTCAGCACTTATGGTTGTGTGCTGAGTTGCTTCAGTCGTGTCCGACTCCTTGCAACCCCAGGGACTGTAGCCCAGCAGGCTCCTCTGTCCATGGGATTCTCCAGGCTAGAATACTGCAGTGGGTTGCCGTGCCCTCCTCCAGGGGATCTTCCCAACCCAGGGATCGAACCTGCATCTCTCACATCTCCTGCGTTGGCAGGTGGGTTCTTTACTACTGGTGCCACCTGAGAAGCGCAGTGCTGATGGTTAGGACTTCTGAAAGTGTTGGGAGCAGGCTGATGGCTGGGAAAAGTTCTTTAAGCCACTTCTGATCCACTTGCTAACGTGCAATTTGGAAACCCTTGACCAAAAGCCAAGTTAGACAGCAGTGAGCTGGCAGGTTCCGGGTCTGTGGTTACAGTCTCAGGGTAGCTCGTGACTGTTCAGGTGAAACATCTGCAGTGTGCGTTGAACTTGAGCATCACTGCCCAGGCTGGAAGGCAGCTAAAATGATGGCATCTTTGGTGTCTGCTAGAAAGACCAGTTGAAGTTGCAAGAGAAAGACATCCAGATATGGAAGATTAGTCTGCAGAAAGAACAAGCCAGGTACAATCAGCTTCAGGAGCAGCGAGACACGGTGGTCACCCAGCTCCATAGCCAAATCAGACAGCTTCAGCACGACCGGGAGGAGTTCTACAACCAGAGCCAAGAGCTGCAGGTACGAACTGCAGAGGCGGCCAGAGAGGGCGTGAAAGCCCTGGCTCGTCTCTGAAGTCACGGCGGTGGGATTTCGTGTCCGGTGCACTCTTAAGGGCAGAGTGTCCCTGGCTTTCCGAGTTCACAGTTCTTTTAGCATTTCAGTAACTTTGTCCTGGGACTCCACAGCTGAGAGAAACACCTGACAGTTCTGTTTATTAAGTAGATCCAAATAATTTGGGTTTGGGGTCCTAGCAGTTTGAGAGAAAAAAATTGAAATGGTACACATGCATTTTTTTTCAGTTTTCAATTTTATTTTTGAATAACCACAGCTACTTCCGAATGCTGAGTGTACCTATGGGCGCTACAAAGAGTCTCAGACCTTGGAATCATGAGACACTGACGCCCTCCATTCCTGTTTCACGTTGCTTTCCTCACGGTGATGTGTATCACAGCAGCCACCTGAAAGCACGCACAACCGCTGGCGCTCAAGCCCTGAGCTGCCTCCAGCTCGCAGTTCACATCATGGCCAACAGATGTCGCTGTGTCTCCCTCCAAATTTACCACTGGTCCCGCAGCGCCCCTGTGAGCCTGCTGTGTAGCCCTGGGGCTCTTTGGAGCACAGTTTGGGAACTGCAGACTTAAGGTGGTTTGTTTTTGGTTTTTTTTCCCTTTTGTTAATTAGTCAGAAACTCAGAAATTAGCTGTAACTGCCTTTTTTTAAAACTAAGAAGTTAGCTTTAAGTGTGATGGCCCAAGAATAGTAGAGCAGCCAAGGCCTGAGGCTTTCCCAGCTCTCTGTGGACTGTGGGCTGAGGGCCGGGTGCCCCGGGGCCCGAGCTGCCACTGCTCTGGTTGCAACTTCCTGGCACGTGTCTCTGCAGACGAAGCTGGAGGACTGCAGGAACATGATTGCAGAACTGCGCGTGGAACTGAAGAAGGCCAACAGCAAGGTGTGCCACACTGAGCTGCTGCTCAGCCAGGTGTCCCAGAAGGTAAGAGCCGCTTCCTCTTCCAGGCAGGACATGTGCAGTACCTGTGTGTCTGTGTCAGGGGTGCCAACGTCCCCTCCCCCAGAGGACGTGGGGCAATGTTTGGAGACACTTTTGGTTGACATCTTAGATGCTGCTGACATGGAGTGGGCAGGCAGGTGCGGTGCCCCTAAATATCAGGCGGTGTGCAGACAGCCCTGCCGCAGGAAGCTGCCCAGCCTGAGCCCCGGGAACTCCTCCTCAGTATTTGTTCACATAAACGTGAAGAGTTCGTTCAGCTTTTTGATCCATGATCTTTTCCTTTGTAGGAGTCATTGCACTCTATAAATCGCTTACTCAAGAACCAGTGGGGGGACTTCCCTTCCGGTCCAGTGGTTAAGACTCTGTGCTTCCACTGCACGGGGCAGAGGTTCGACCCCTGGTCAGGGAACTAAGATCCTGAATGCTGGCATTGTGGCCAAAAAATAAAAATAAGTTAAAGAAAAAGAACTAGTGGGTTTTCCCTGAGACTTTATTCCCCTGGACTTAACATCCCTGCTGTGGGGTTGTATACGTATCCATCTCCTCCAGGTGTCCTGTAGGTGGCCAGTTTTGACATGGAGCATTTGCACTTCTTCCTCTTTGCAGACGGACAGTTTTGAAGTGCATTTCTATCCATTTGTGTTGCCCTTGGACGCCTCCATCCCCACTGGCCACTGTGCTGTGTACAGTGCCCAGCCCTGAATAGTCTGCTCCCAGCTGCTTCCTGCCCCTTTGCAGGCTTTATCTCATCAGCTCTTTCACTTTACTTGTTTCTGTGTTTCGGTTAGCTCTCAAATAGTGAGTCGGTCCAACAGCAGATGGAGTTCTTGAACAGGCAACTGTTGGTTCTTGGGGAAGTCAACGAGCTGTATTTGGAACAGCTGCAGAACAAGCATTCAGACACCACCAAGGTATGTGGGTTTGGGAGCCAGACCCTGCCTGGGATGCTCTTAGGACCCAGGCAGTGTGTCTGTGGCACAGGCTAGAGAATGGCTAATGAACTATTTCCTAAAAAGTGTCTTGGCAGCCCTAGTGTTATTTCCACCTCTCCTTGGCCTGACAACACAGGCTCCTTTCAGCTGTCACATGAGCTTGTTACCCCTAGTGGGCTGCTTCAAAATTAAGTCAGGCACAGGTAAAAGCACCTGATGGTACTTGGGACAGAGTAGGTGATGAAACCGTGTTCTTTCTCTTAGCCGTGCTCCCTTGAAACAGAGATAGACAATGAAATAGCTTGGGGAAGCCAAATCTGTTTAGAGCTCTCAGGGATGTGGGTTTATATTGCTATACATATTTTTTTCTCCTTCGTGATGCTGAATTTAATTTCAGCAGATGGTGGTTCAGTTCTGGCAACCAGGCCAGCATCAGGATGATCTCCCATTGATTAGTGCCTCACCAGTGGTGTCGAGGCAGAAGTTTTACGTCACTTTATAGATAGCCTAGGGTAACATCAGTGAGTGAGTTGGGATGGAATTTTAAGAGTAAATGCTTAGATGCTTTCTGTCAGTAATTTCTCCATCACACGTAGGCATTCTCTGAGGTTTCTTGAGCTTGTGCTTTATCAACTTTTTTTTTTTTTTTTACTGATGGTACTTGGGACAGAGTAGGTGATGAAACCGTGTTCTTTCTCTTAGCCGTGCTCCCTTGAAACAGAGATAGACAATGAAATAGCTTGGGGAAGCCAAATCTGTTTAGAGCTCTCAGGGATGTGGGTTTATATTGCTATACATATTTTTTTCTCCTTCGTGATGCTGAATTTAATTTCAGCAGATGGTGGTTCAGTTCTGGCAACCAGGCCAGCATCAGGATGATCTCCCATTGATTAGTGCCTCACCAGTGGTGTCGAGGCAGAAGTTTTACGTCACTTTATAGATAGCCTAGGGTAACATCAGTGAGTGAGTTGGGATGGAATTTTAAGAGTAAATGCTTAGATGCTTTCTGTCAGTAATTTCTCCATCACACGTAGGCATTCTCTGAGGTTTCTTGAGCTTGTGCTTTATCAACTTTTTTTTTTTTTTTTTGGCCAAATGGAGTAGTCTTAGAACCAGAGAGATGTAATTTCCGTAAGAGTTACTCCTTACTTCCCAGCTTCTCTCAACTCAGATTCAGATTCCCTTTAGAAGGATGTTAAATGTGGAAATGTCTCTAGAAACCAGGTCTCACTTATTTTGAAAGTATAATGGCCTTGGAAGAAGAAAGAAGGTAAAACAGGCCTGAGGAACCAGAGGACACCTGATAAAGCTGACTCAAACGCTCTAACATCTTCCGAGGGAAGTGTGGCTGGGTTGGCCTCTGCGGTGCTGTCTTCCGATTGGAACACTTAAACTCTTGGGAACTCGAGCAGGCCCCCTGACCTCAGTTCATAAAAGGGGCATGGTGACACTGACTTGTAACAAAAAAAAGACTTCACTGGCTTAACTGTAAAGAGTGTCATTATCTAGCTTGACAAGCAGTCCTGAAACAGGTAAGTTCCAGATTGGCAGGGTCAGTTGTTGAGGGACAGCATCAAGGAGCCCGATTCTTTCTGCTCTTTGGCACCACCCAACCTTACCTTGTCAGCCTGTGCTCCTGGTTGCAAGGTGTGTGCCCCAGTTAGTCCTGTCACAGGTAGATGTCCTGACGTCCCAAGGAGGAGGAGAACATCGCTGCCTGCAGGGCTCTCATCCAGGAAACCTGTCCCAGCAGACCTCCCACCCTTCTTACTGCCCAAGATTATGTTCTGTGTCCAGTAATGCTCAAAGTTCTCCAAGGCAGCTTCAACAGTATATGAACCGAGAACTTCTAGATGTTCAAGCTGGATTTAGAGAAGGCAGAGGAACCAGAGATCAAATTGCCAACATCTGTTGGATCATAGAAAAAGCAAGAGAATTCCAAAAGACGTCTGCTTCATTGACTATGCTAAAGCCTTTGACTGTGTGGATCACAGCAAACTAAAAAATTCTTAGAGAGATGGAAATACCAGACTACCTTACCTGGCTCCTGAGAAATCTATATGCAGGTCAAGAACCAACAGTTAGAACCAGACATGGAACAACGGACTGGTTCCAAATTGAGAAAGGAGTACATCAAGGCTGTATCTTGTCATCCTGCTTATTTAACTTATGTGCAGAGTATGTCAGGCAAAATGGTGGACTGGATAAAGCAAAAGCTGGAATCAAGATTGCAGGGAGAAATATCAATAACCTCAGATATGCAGATGACTCCACCCTTATGGCAGAAAGCGAAGAGGAACTAAAGAGCCTCTTGATGAAAGTGAAAGAGGAGAATGAAAAAGCTGGCTTAAAACTTATATTCAAAAAACTAAGATCATCACATCCCATCCCGTAATTTCATGGCAAATAGATGGGAAAACAGTGACAGACTTTATTTCTGTGCTGCAAATCAGTGCAGATGGTGACTGCAGCCATGAAATTAAAAGACACTTACTCCCTGGAAGAAAAGCTCTGACAAACATAGACAGCATGTAAAAAGCAGAGATATTACTTTGCTGACAAAGGTCCGTCTAGTCAAAGCTATGGTTATTCCAGTACTTATGTATGGACGTGAGAGTTGGACCATGAAGCTGAGGGATGAAGAATTGATGCTTTTGAACTGCGGTGTTGGAGAAGACTCTTGAGAGTCCCTTAGACAGCAAGGCGATCCAACCAGTCCATCCTAAAGGAAATCAGTCCTGAATATTCATTGGGAGGACTGATCAGTTCAGTTCAGTCGCTCAGTCGTGTCCGACTCTTTGCGACCTCATGAATCGCAGCACGCCAGGCCTCCCTGTTCATCACCATCTCTCGGAGTTCACTCAGACTCACATCCATCGAGTCAGTGATGCCATCCAGCCATCTCATCCTCGGTCGTCCCCTTCTCCTCCTGCCCCCAATCCCTCCCAGCATCAGAGTCTTTTCCAATGAGTCAACTCTTCGCATGAGGTGG
>SJYT01063686.1:591198-628595 GCA_006410635.1 Cephalophus harveyi
CTAGGCGGCAGCGGAGGACTTGGTGGCACTTGATTAAGCTGTTCTCTAGCCTGGTCCCTGAGCTGCTGCTTGACCCCCGTCCCCACGCGGCTCGTTTCCCCGTCTGTGACTGACGTTCCCCAGAGGTTGGGGGGTGCCTTTCCGTCTTCTCCACGCTGTCTTGCAGTCTGTATGCGCTGGCCTGAGAGGATGAATGGCTGAGGCAGCTGCAAGGGGAGCCTGCGGGGGATAGTTGTGCGTCTGTGCCCGCGATGGCTTTTGGCCTTGAAACGAGTTCACGAAGGCAGAGGAGCTTTCTCTTCCCCTTCCCATCCCAGTGCCACCAAGCTGTCCATCCTCGGGGATAAGTAGACTAGTTGAACTTGGAATAGAACTTTTAGAGGAAACCCCACCCCCCCTTCCCAGACCAGCTCCTCCCGTTTCCCCACCTCCATACAGTGTAATAAGAGACAGTCCCATCCCAGTGCCACCAAGCTGTCCATCCTCGGGGATAAGTAGACTAGTTGAACTTGGAATAGAACTTTTAGAGGAAACCCCACCCCCCCTTCCCAGACCAGCTCCTCCCGTTTCCCCACCTCCATACAGTGTTTGTACAGGAGGGTACGGCGCTGTTCTCGGCAGCACAGACTTTGGCTTATCGAAGAGGCAGCCAGGCATTTTGCACTAGGAAAAATCAGTGGTCACTTTTCAGAAGACTTCTATGGACCATAAATATATTACGGAGGAACAGATTTTGCTAAGACATAATCTAGTTTTGTAACTCAATCATGGATCAACCACACGTGGCTACCTTGCAGTTTAAGGGGGGTCCCATCAGTGAAAAACAGATTTTTTTTTTTTTGGCTGACTGCTTTTAGCTAAATTTAAGAAAGTCATCTTTTGTCAAAAGGTTTCCACCTTCCCACCTCGATCTTAAAGAGCATGTCAAACAATCCACATCAGATGCCAACACGTGAACTGCAAGAGAAAAATGGTACAATCGTAGTGAATGGGAATCTGAATCAAAAGGGTTTGCTGTCCTTCTTAGAATGTTCAAAAATGTCAAGGCAGTTGCTTGTGTTTAACTGTGAACAAATAAAAATTTATTGTTTTGCACTACTCTGCTGTGTTGACATGAAGTGGCTCATGTCGGCCTCTGAAGGATTTCCAGACTGAGTGGGAACTGGCCCCGGGTCTGGACTGCTTGGTTATTTACCCCAGGTGCTGGAAGGATGCTGACAGGTGGAATCAGACTTAGTCCCTGCAAGAAAGACTGTTTGTTCTGGCAGAGCTGCAGATTCTACCTGTGTCCGTCTCAGGTTCGTGCCCTCTCCCCAGAGTTGGTGGTGGTGGTGCAGGAGGGGTGACTGCAGTCCTCTGTAGCATACCGGCTTTGGTATGTGCCTGCCTGCCTAGGGGTTGGCTGCCACACGGGGTTGAATACAGTCCTTAACAGTTGAGCCTGGACGACACTGAAGTTGTCAAGCCTTGCTGAATGTGTCATGCGAGTGTGCCGAGGAGAGGGGGCCGCCCACATCCACGACCTGCCCTCCCCATCAGGCATTTGGAGGAAGGTGGTCTAAACTGCCTTTAAGTGGTTGTTGGCTGCACCCTGGCCTGACCGGGGAAGGAGCGGAGGTGAGGAGCCCTGTGTGCATTGCAGATTTCCACGGCTTGCCTCTGCCCAGCCGCGCTGGAAATCGGTGTGCTCTCCCCGTTAGAACGGAAGAAGCAGCTACTTTGGGGAGACTTTGAGGTGGCACTTTTAAGTTTTGTCTGGAAAATTTAGATGTTCTTGTCTGAGTAGGCCTCTAACTCTGCAAAGAGTTACTGGGCTGGCCTGCTGCGGGCCTCTGGCCTGAGCCTCTAGGGAGCAGACCCCACGTGGGGCAGGTGTGTCCCCTGCACACGGGCAGCTTCGCCAGCAGTTGCACTCGTGGGGCTCCTGCCCAGCATCCTCTGGTGTCTCGGGGTGAGTGTCACTTTCTCTAAGGGGTGAGCGCCAGGAAAGCCAGCCAGGCAGAGAGGTGCCAGAACATGTTTTTATTCTTGACTGTCTCCCCCGAGGAAGCAAGAATACAGAAGCTAAGTCGCCCCCTGTGAAGGGAAAAACCAATAGTGAGACAGCACCTCTGGCAGGCTCAGCGCCAGCGCCACAGTCCCAGCGTCTGGGCTGCAGTTAGGTCGTGAGGACCAGGCGACCGTCCTCTGGCAGGAGCCACACTGGCGGTTCTTCCGGCTTCTCTCCGTCTCTCTCTCGAGGAGAGGAGAGGCTGGGCGGCTTGTTCCCCTTTGGTCCAGAGACCTGACCCCACCGAGCATCCTCAGGCCGGAGCAGCTCTGTCCCGCGGCCAAAAGGGAGCCGCGCGGTCTCCTCCGGCTGTGCGGCTGGGCCTGGGTGGGAGGGTCAGCGCCCCAGCCCTTCCGGGGACCCACCCTCCTCCCCTGAACCCACCAGCTGCAATGTAAATGGGGGTGCTCCTCCTTGGCACAGGGCCTGACACTTGGAGGCGAACGAAAGTTAGAGGGTAAAGCGCTAGAGGGAAAGAGTTTGTAGGTTGTCGGTGGGGTGGCCCCCGGCGATTAGTAAATGGGATGGGATGGGGGGGGGCACGATGGGGTGGGGCAGGGCTGGGTTGGGTGGGTCCCCCCAGCTCCGAGTTACAGTTTGCCACCAGGTGGTCTCCAGGGTGGTTTTGAACTTCCTTGGTCTTTCCCCCCAGGCTTGGGGACGTTCTGTATCAGTTGCCCACAATTTTGTTTCTGAAGCTGGGGCTTGGTACCCGAGGCCTGGGGAACGTGCGCGGTGGCCCTCATGGCTGCCTGGGGCTCACTCACTTGCTGCAGTGCTTTGCGGGGCAGCTTCTCTGAGTGGGCGACCCACTCTTTCATCAGGTCTAGGATGATAGGGATGAGGCTGACCACACCTCCGTAGTGGTTCCGGGCCTCGTCACAACTGAGGTGGTTCACCACGTCGTGGGGGTATCTGCAGGGCGGAGGAAAGGGCTGGGTGAGCCCTGCTCCGGGGACTGATGTGCCGAGCAGGGTTTTTTCCTAAGGCTTGTCCCGGCTGCACAACCCTTGGGGAGGTTTTAGAGCTGTGCACCCGCCAGGCCAGGCTCTCCATGCCAGGCATGGTGGTGGCTCAGCAGGTTTGGGGCCCCAGAGCCCCCAGGGGTCCCGGTGTGAAGGGTGGGAGTGGAGATCCCCTAGCAGAGAGCTGGGCAGGGGCCGAGGAAACCTGCTGTCATCGGCCCAGGCGCACCGCGTACCCTTTGACTCTGCTCACCCTTATATCTAAACGGCTTGCTCCGGAATCTGGTACTCCATGCTGTGGGTCGATCCCCCAGGGCTCAGAATGAGGGAACCCAGTAGCTAACGCCCGTGGGATCGGGCTCCTGATGTCCCACTTCTTTGTGGGCTCCTGGGAACAACTGCTCTGTGAGACCTGCTTCTGGCCCAGCCAGAGGGTTTGCATCCTGCTAGGTCTGGGCCTCAGAGCCCCTCATTTTCAGTAAATGATTTGTCAGGTCAGAGCTGCTCGGGTGAACCAAGGGGCCTAGGATTTTCTAGCTGGGGACCTCTGGACAGTAGCCCCGGGACTCTCTTCATCCAGGCCTGGTCCTCTCCCGTCCCTGCCCCGGCCCCTCCCACATGCACGTGTGGAGACCCCTGATGGGACCAGGAGGGTCTTACTTGGCTCGCAGGCTGCTCAGGTCATTGCTTTGGCTCACGAGGGTCTTGCACTTCTCGAGGAGGTTGTTGGTGACGGGGGTGCCAGCGTGCAGGGCCTCGAAGTGCTGGCAGAGCTTGCTGAGCTCGGAGCAGATGTCCAGGAACATGAGCAGGATGCGTCGGTCTGTGGAGTTGCTGCAGTGGTGCTCCATGTAGCTCTGCACCTGCACGGGCCCGCGGGGCGTGAGTGCCCGGGGCCCCCGAGCACCCGTCCTGGTCCTCCCGCCCTCCCGGGTCGCGGGGTAACTATAGACTGTGGTGTAACTATAGACTGAATGTCATGAGGTGTCGCGGGCCCCTTGCAGAAGGCTCCGCGGGCCCTGTCTCGCTCAGTCCTCGCCTGAATGCCACCCTCCGGGTCCCCTTTCTCAGTCCTCATTTTACAGATGAATACAAGGCTCAGAGAGGTGAACTGCCTGCCCAGGCACCACTGCAGTGGGGAAGCTGAGTCACCCTAGCCCCGGGGCTCTGAGCCCAGACCTCTCACCAGACCCAGGCAGCTGAGCCAACACCTGAAGTACAGGGGGCTGGTCCCTGACTCTCGATGCCGAGGTCCCACCCACTTTGAGAATTGCTGGCCTGGGCCACTCAGTCCACGGAGCAAACTAGAATCTGTTGCAGTCTTGTTGTCCTACGTTTCCAGGGGCAGAGAAGGGAGGGACAGGTCAGTAAGTAGAGCTGGGAAAACAGTGGCCCCTATGGGGAAAGAAATGTAGCTTCCACCTCACGCCACAGACAAAATCAACTCCAGAAGAATGGAGGACTTGATTACTAAAAACAGGGACTTCCCTGGTGGTCCAGTGGCTAAGACCCTGCTCCCAGGGCAGAAGGCCCGGGTTCCATCCCTGGTCAGGGACCTAGACCCACGTGCTGCAACCAAGAGTTCACGTGCTGCAGCTAAGACCCACGTAAATAAATTGAGCCAAGTAAAATCAATATAAAAAATACTAAAACTAAAGCTCCCATATGAATGTGTTTCAGTGGGAGGGAAGTTTTTCATCACCAACTCGATGGACATGAGTTTGAGCAGGCTCCGGGAGTTGGTGATGGACAGGGAGGCCTGGCATGTTGCAGTCCATGGGGTCGCAAAGAGTCGGACACGACTGAGCAACTGAACTGAACTGAAGTTTTTGTTAAGCCACAAAAGAGGCTAAGGACAGTGATGCAGCTGATCTAATTTCAACTCATTTCCCTGGAGACCCTGGGGCCTTTCCAGCTTAGGACATCCCACATCCAGACACCCAGTCAGTCTGGGTCTGAGATCCACGCGGGCACAGGAGGAGGGAGCTCCAGTCTGGGCAGGATTAACTGACGCATTCCATGTGGTCCTGCCCTCAGTGATCTGCTGGAAGGGGGTGTTTCCCGCCTCCTCCAGTTCCCAGAAAATTCTAAGTCTAAACCTAGGTTTTCCTGCCGCTCCCAGCTGCCTTCTTGTCGCTAGGGGATGTCTTTCCCCAACAATCTCAAGTGGTCTGTCCCAAGGACAACAGCTTTGTGTGGGGGAAGAGGCTTTTGACACCCACAGTCTCTGCCTAAACACCACGCACACCTGCCCCAGGATCCGGGGTAGGGAGGAGCCTGCACTGTAGTGTAACTACAACAGAGCCGTGTCACTGACTACCGGGCACATGGCACGCAGGGTGCGGGGCAGGCGGTCACCTTCCGATACCCCGGGCCAGAAAGGACAGGGGCAGGGTTGAGAGTCAACACAGGTGGGGCTGTTATTCACCAGAAGCCTCCTTGAACCTAAAGGCAAGAAGGAGCACGCTGGGGTCACAAAGCCCCGACGGTGATTCTGAGCAGAGGCGGGGCCTCTCAGGTGCTCCTTCCTGAAACTGAACACCTGTCCATGCCCGTGGAAGGCTGAGCCTTTGAGGGACGGGCTGATGAGGATGCAGCCAGTTTACTTTCACACAGTTCAGAGGGAAGAGGGTGTGCATCAGTTCAGTTGTGTCCACTCAGTTGTGTCCAACTTTGCGACCCCATGAATCGCAGCACGCTAGGCCTCCCTGTCCATCACCATCTCCCAGAGTTCACTCAGACTCATGTCCACTGAGTCAACTTGCCACCTCTTCTTAATATCTTCTGCTTCTGTTAGGTCCATACCATTTCTGTCCTTTATCGAGCCCATCTTTGCATGAAATGATCCCTGGGAATCTCTAATTTTCTTGAAGAGATCTCTAGTCTTTCCCACTCTGTTCTTTTCCTCTATTTCTTTGCACTGATTGCTGAGGAACGCTTTCTTATCTCTTCTTGGTATTCTTTGGAACTCTGCATTCAGATGCTTATATCTTTCCTTTTCTCCTTTGCTTTTTGCCTCTCTTCTTTTCACAGCTATTTGTAAGGCCTCCCCAGACAGCCATTTTGCTTTTTTGCATTTCTTTTCTATGGGGATGGTCTTGATCCCTGTCTCCTGTACAGTGTCAAGAACCTCATTCCATAGTTCATCAGGCACTCTGTCAGATCTAGTCCCTTCAATCTGTTTCTCACTTCCACTGTATGTATAATCATAAGGAATTTAATTTAGGTCATACCTGAATGGTCCAGCGGTTTTCCCTACTTTCTTCAATTTCAGTCTGAATTTGGCAATAAGGAGCTCATGATCTGAGTCAAAGTCAGCTCCTGGTCTTGTTTTTGCTGACTGTATAGAACTTCTCCATCTTTGGCTATAATCAGTCTGATTTCGATGTTGACCATCTGGTGATGTCCATGTGTAGAGTCTTCTCTTGTGTTGTTGGAAGAGGGTGTTTGCTATGACCAGTGCATTTTCTTGGCAAAACTCTATTAGCCTTTGCCCTGCTTCATTCCGCATTCCAAGACCAAATTTGCCTGTTACTCCAGGTGTTTCTTGACTTCCTACTTTAGCATTCCAGTCCCCTATAATGAAAAGGACATCTTTTTTGGGTGTTAGTTCTAAAAGGTCTTGTAGGTCTTCATAGAACCATTCAACTTCAGCTTCTTCAGCGTTACTGGTTGGGGCATAGACTTGGATTACTGTGATATTGAATGGTTTGCCTTGGAAACAAACAGAGATCATTCTGTCATTTTTGAGATTGCATCCAAGTACTACATTTTGGACTCTCAGGATTTGGATGCAATCTCAAAAACGACACAATGATCTCTGTTCGTTTCCAAGGCAAACCATTCATTTTATCTATTACTGCAGGGTGTGCATAAACGTGGCTAAATAGTAAACAAACTGGCGTATCTGGGTGAAGGTTATATGGGTATTTTTCTGCAGGTTTTTAAAATTTCAAGTTAAACTGGGAGAAATTTTTACAAAAATTAAAAAGTTTTTTTTTTTTTTGAGGATACTGCCAGGCCAGGGTTGTTCTCTGTGGCCCCGTGTGCTTCTCCTAAGCAGTTCTGAGCCTGGTCCCCACTTCCTAGCAGGTGGCATCTCTTCAGTGGGAGAGAGACCCATCTAGAGCTGTGCTTCTCAGGCACCTGGCTTCCTGGAAGGCTGCCTCAGTCTTGAGGCCTCCACGTTTGGCAGGGCAAACTTGGACGGCAGCTCACACACAGACGAGACTCCGGTTAAATGAAATCATTTGCAAATGTGACTTAGCAATGTGCTTGGCAGGGCACAGTTTCTAAACCCCAGGGGACTCCAGTGGCTGGGACCATATACATCTATCTGTTCACCACACATCCCTCTTCTGAGCCCCAGGGCCTGGGACGAAGGACGCTGCCAGATGCTGGGGGCGTGGGTTTGCAGATGATCTCGTGAAATCTGCCTAACAGCCCTGCGAGGTATGTGCCGCTCTTTCTACATTTTTAGTTGAAACCAGCCGGAGGTCACAGAGGTGGCATGTGGCAAAGGCAGGACTTAAACCCTGGCCCGGCACTTGTCTCCAGCCCCCGCTTTCAGCTGCTTTCTCACGTAGGGAATGAGTGCCTGGCTTGTTCCTCAGTTAGGATCTGAGACCTGATCCCTGCACCCACACGCTGGCCCTCTCTGGGCCTTGGTTTCCCCAACTTTTCCAGCAAGGGGTCGAGGCCTGGCCTCGCCTGCCCGCTAGCGCCTACCTGCCCGATGCTGGAGATGGGCCGGATCTTGTCGTGGGCATTCTCCCTGCAGTGCTCCAGGGCCCCGATGAAGGTGAACTGCTGCTGCTGGAAGATCTTGTACTTCTGCTCCACGCTCCGCAGGGACTCTTTTACCTCATTCATCATTCTACCTGCTCACCGGCGCGTGGAGGAGCCTGTGCGGACGAAGAGGAGAGTCCTGAGGTCCCAGGGCGCTGAGCAGCTTCCTACAGCCCTGGGGGTGGACACAGTCTTCATCCCCGTGTTGCAGAGAGGGAGGCGAGGCCCTGGGAGGCTGCACCTGCCCAAGAACCTGGCCGGCTGTCAGCGACACAACCAGGCTTGATTCAAACCCTACCCAAGCCCCATTACCCTCCAGGGACACGGTCTTTACTGCAAACAAGACTTTCTTCCCTTAACTGTAGACAAGAGTTTCTCCGGGCCTCAGTTTCTCCAGATTGTGGGTGTCTGTCACACACACACACACACACTCCGGGACACAGTCCGGGCCTTAGTTTCTCCAGATTGGGTGTTTATCTCACACACACACACACACACACACACACTCTCACACACACACTCTGGGACACAGTCCGGGCGTCAGTTTCTCCAGACTGTGGGTGTCTATCACACACACACTCTGGGACACAGTATGGCCTCAGTTTCTCCAGACTGTGGGTATCTATCACACACATACACATGGCCTCCCATTGGTCACAACGTGTAAAATCTATTTCATCAGCGGGAACCCAACTGTTTTAAAACATCTGCCACTCTACAGTTGGTAGGGAAGTCTAGGGATTCTTTTCCAGCTAAGCAGGGGGAGGTCGGCACCGGGACCCTCTCGACTTGTCTGAGGAGGTGCGGTTACCGGCTCTGGGCTTGGAGCAGGAGCCCTGAGCTCGGGTTTGCCAGTCCCCAGGGCAGGCCTGGCACTGGCGCCTTCTGGCCCTGCCATGCTGCTTGCAGGGAGGAACCAGGTTGGAAACACTGGTGCTATGGGGCGCATGCTCACAGACTGTCCCCGGTGTGATCTGGGAGGTCCACAGCGTGTCCAGAGTTGCTGCTGAGTGGAAACGGCAGTGGGTTCTGCCCTTCATGACATCACAGTGTTACTGAGCACATGCCCAGTGCCTGGGGTCACAGGTTTATGGAATGTTAGGGCTGGAAGGTACCTCAGAAGGTCAACTCCCCTTAACTTCCAGGGGAAGCTGAGGCCCCGGGTCTCACAGCACGCTTGTGCCTGAGACACCTTAGGTCCTGGGTTTCCTGAGGTCTCACCACCAGCATCCTCAAAGGTGCCACAGCCGCTGTCCCTGCACCGCGAGGGCCCGGCACACATGGAGCCCAGGCTCGGCTGCACAGAGACAAGGCCCCAGCGAGACACTGCAAGTGGAAGGGGCCAGAACATGGGGGGCGGGGGCGCCAAGGAAGGGAAGGATGCATTCCAGGTGAGCCACCAGGTCCCAGGTGGGGAGGAGGCTTGTTTTCTGCTGGGCCCCCCTCAGCATTCTGAACACAGCAGGATGGGAATGAGGAAGTCTGTGGTGGTGAGATGACATCGGGGATGCGAGGACAGCAGACCGTCAGGTGGCCTCCACGACACGGCAGGAGGGGTGAATCCCCGAGCTGGGGAGGGCAGGGGACAGGAGGCCAGGGAGCTGCTGCCGTCCTGGGCTGGGAGCTAAATGCAGCCCCGCTGCCACTGTCAAGGGGCCGCGCCAGGAAGGGGCCCGACCGTTGTGCCCCGCCAGCCAGGGTGGCGGCCCTGCAGACGTCATGGGACCCTCTGGGCAGCACCTCCCTGGGCCAGCCCTGGGAGCCAGAGCCCGTGTTTGCCAGCAGGACAGCCCAGCGCCACTGGGGTCAGGCCTGACCCAGGGCCACGTGGGGTGGGGCCTCCTTCCAGTCAACTTTCTCCCGGTTCTGGTTCTGCTGAAGCTAACCCTAACCCAAGCCAGGCGGGGAGTGGGGTTGGGGGATGCTGCGGGGCCCATGGCTGGACACCTGTCATAGCCAGCCAAGGCACCCCCCAGCCCTACCTGCAGGCAGGAATGACGGTCAAGCTGGCTGCAGTGGTTTTCTGTTGCCTCTCATGGAGGCAGGCCTACCAGGACCTGGCCTAGGGCGAGGAGAGTGAGGCATATACCTGGGTGTAAAAGGTAAGGGGGTGCCAGGAACTCAGCAATCAAGATAGGTAAAAGCAAGCATGACGTGCGCCCCCCACACACAAAAAGCCACAGGGGCTGCCGACAGCTTGGCTTCCTGGGGGAGGAAGGTCTGAAAAGAAAGCAGGCTTTGGAGAGGAGGGTGGGCAGGCAGGCAGGCAGAGGAGGTGGGGCCCTGGGCAGAGGGTGGAGGCTGTGGGCAGGGCGAGGCTGAGGCTCCACGTGAGGGCAGAGCTGTGAGGGCAACCACGGAAGCTTCTAGCCCAGGAGGTGCAGATCACCTGAGGCGGTCATTCATTCATTCATGTTGAAGCGCCTGCCAGGGGTCAGACACCTGCAGGGTGCTGGACCGGGCACACAGCGTTCAGCCAAACAGACAAGACTCCTACCCTGGAGGGACGTCAGGAGTGGGAGGCAGACAATGAGTGAACAGGTTAAGGAGCAAAGAAAGTGGGGGGACGGGTGGGGGTGGCCAGAAGGGCTACGTGGCCTGCAGGAGGGGCATGTGCAGGAGGCAGGCAGGTGCAGGGGAGGCCGAACTGGAGCCGAGCTTCAGCCTTCGAGATCCCGGGTGGCTCGCCCCAATCCTAGTAACAGCTGGCTACTCAGCGAGGCTCTAGGTAAACCCTGGATATGCCTCATCTCAGATGCTCACCACAGCCCCTTGAATGAGGTACCACAGTTATTCCCACAGGACAGACAACAGAGCTGAGGTCTGGCAGCTGGTGAGCAAACCCAGATGTCCCACTCACTTCTGCTCGATTTCACTGAGCCTGAGATCTTTACTTGGTTACCTCCCCTCTTGCCCCCACCTCAGTG
Organism: Cephalophus harveyi; assembly: GCA_006410635.1. Taxonomy (NCBI): domain Eukaryota; kingdom Metazoa; phylum Chordata; class Mammalia; order Artiodactyla; family Bovidae; genus Cephalophus; species Cephalophus harveyi. The sequence continues at coordinate 601,929 of SJYT01063686.1, forward strand.
AGGGTCTATTGAGAGAAACACACCAGATACCAGATTGACTGAGGTTGGAGGTGGGTGAGGTGTAGATATCAAGGGCCTACACTACCCAGACCCAACGCCTCACTTCCACTTGTGTGAGACTGTTCTGTTTCCCCATCCCAAAGCAACGAGGACTAGAATTCAGTGTTCCCCGCTCTCTGCTGCCCTCCTGGGCTTGCCAAGTTCTTCAGGGATACAGCCCTACCTTGGCTGGTGGCCCCAAAAGCCCCTGAGAGCAAAACCGACTTGGTTCTTGATCCTATTGACTTGTGACATGCACGCCAGGAATGTCGTGCGGGGAGCTGTAACTCGCTATCCAAAGTGACTTGTCCCTTGAACAAGAGTCACCACAGTGAAATTAGTCTAGATGAAAGGCGGGGGTGCAGGCGCTTCTCGATCTGGGGGAGGAGGAAGGAAAAAGTGATTACCCACTAGATTTTCAGCTTTAATTGATTTGTATTTTTCCAGGCTGTTAAAAAAGATTAAATCATGGTATGAAAAGTGCCTAGGGCTTAAAATAAATGAGGAGAAAGGCAAGTCACTTCAGAAATGTCCAGGAAGCAAGCTAAACCTCCCCAGTGCAAATTGCAGGCCTAGTGGTTGTGTTCTTTGTTCAGAGGGAGGCTGCTTGCTTCTCTTCCCCAGCTGTCTCTGCAGTTGGATTTGACTTGACAAGCCTACCAAGGTGTGCATGCTTTGAGGAGGCAGTTCTGAGGAGAGAGAGCCCTTTCCCCTTGGAGGCCGTGTCTCTGGGCTGGTGGCTACTGGAAAAGCTTTGGCTAGGAGTCAGGAAACTGAGTTCCAGGCTGGTTCTTTGTTGTTGTTCGTTTGCTCAGTTACGTCTGACTCTGTGACCCCACGGACTGCAGCATGCCAGGCTTCCATGTCCTTCACTATCTCCTGGAGTTTGCTGAAACTCACGCCCACTGAATTGATGACACCACCCAACCATCAATCCTCTGTCGCCCCTTCTCCTGCCTTCAGTCTTTCCCAGCATCAGGGTCTTTTCCAGTGAGTGGCTCTTCGCATCAGGTGGCCAAAATATTGGAGCTTCAGCATCAGTCCTTCCAGTGAATATGCATTGGAAGGCTGGCTCTACCTTGGATTTATGAGTGACCTTAGCCTAGAATTTTCCCCTTTCTGGGCTTCAGTTCAGTTCAGTTGCTCAGTTGTGCCTGACTCTTTGGAATCTCATGGACCGCAGCATACCAGTCCTCCCTGTTCATCACCAACTCCCAGAATTTACCCAAACTCATGTCCATCGAGTTGGCAATGCCATCCAACCATCTTATCCTCTGTCATCCCCTTCTCCTCCTGCCCTCAATCTTTCCCAGCATCAGGGTCTTTTCAAATGAGTCAGGTCTTTGCATCAGGTGGCCAAAGTATTGGAATTTTATCAACACCAGTCCTTCCAATGAACACCCAGGACTGATCTCCTTTAGAATGGACTGGTTGGATCTCCTTGCAGTCCAAGGGACTCTCAAGAGTCTTTTCCAACACCACAGTTCAAAAGCATCAATTCTTCGGCACTCAGCTTTCTTTATAGTCCAACTCACATCCATACATGACTACTGGAAAAACCATAGCCTTGACTAGACAGACCTTTGTTGGCAAAGTAACATCTCTGCTTTTTAATGTGCTGTCTAGGTTAATCATAACTTTCCTTCTAAGGAGTAAGCGTCTTTTAATTTCATGGCTGCAGTCACCATCTGCAGTGATTTTGGAGCCCAGAAAAAAAGTCAGCCACTGTTTCCCCATCTATTTGCCATGAAGTGATGGGACCGGATGCCATGATCTTAGTTTTCTGAATGTTGAGCTAAAGCTCAACTTCTCTCTCCTCTCACTTTCATCAAGAGGCTCTTGATGCCATGATCTTAGTTTTCTGAATGTTGAGCTAAAGCCAACTTCTTCTCTCTCCTCTTTCACTTTCATCAAAAGGCTCTTTAGTTCTTCTTCACTTTCTGCCATAAGGTTGGTGTCATCTGCATATCCGATATTATTGATATTTCTCCCTGCAATCTTGATTCCAGCTTGTGCTTCATCCAGCCCAGTGTTTCTCATGATGTACTCTGCATAGAAGTTAAATAAGCAGGGTGACAATATACAGCCTTGACGTACTCCTTTTCCTATTTGGAACCAGTCTGTTGTTCCATGTCCAGTTCTAAGTGTTGCTTCCTGACCTGCATACAGATTGCTCAAGAGCCTCAGTTTATTCATTTGTAAAATGAGGGAGTTTGAATTGGAAGCTCCTCAAGGGCTCTTATGATTCATTCTAATGCTCCATGATTGACAACTGATGAGGAAAGAGACTCAGAGAGGGGAAATGTATCAGCCAACAACTTTGCACCATTCTGAGCCTCCAATTTCTCATCTGTAAAATGGAACGAAGGTACTTATTTCTCAGGGTTGGTGCAAAGATTCAGTGAGATAATATTTCTAAGAGTAGCAGCTATGCATTGTGCATTCACTGCACATCAGTTACTAACCTCTGATACATTAGCTCATGGAATCTTCCATAATCCCCACTCCATAGGGGAGGGAAGTGAGGCCCAGGGCAGGCTGGCAAAGTTAGTTGAGAGTGGAGTCAGGATTTGAACTCTGCGCAGTCTGCATTGACTATGCTATACTCCCTCTCCATAATGTTCACAGACCCCATAGTTTTGTTGAGTACAGCTCAAAAACGGGGGGCTTCTCCTGAGAAGAGCAACTGGACAAGAGCTAGAGTTTCCATTTCAGTGCCGTGGCCGCTACCAGGCGTTCCACCCCCCGCCCGGGGTGACCACGATTCGCAGACCCCCTTCCCCTCCATCGCGTCCCACCCCATCGGTCTCTTGGGTCAACGGCAGCAGCCCGCTTCCATTCTCCAGCACCAGCCCCCCTCGCCCCCCAGTTTCCAAATCCAGGGCTTGGGTGGCCCTCCCCAGGCCTACTTTAACCTTGGTTGTCCTAGAGCGGCCTTCACTCAATAGAGCGCCCTGAAGCCGGAGAGTCTCCGCGGGTGTCTGGGGCCCCGGAGGGGCGGGGAGGCCCTTCCCGGGGCTGTCTCTTATACACATCTCCCTTGAATGAGGTACCACAGTTATTCCCACAGGACAGACAACAGAGCTGAGGTCTGGCAGCTGGTGAGCAAACCCAGATGTCCCACTCACTTCTGCTCGATTTCACTGAGCCTGAGATCTTTACTTGGTTACCTCCCCTCTTGCCCCCACCTCAGTGAGGGTCTATTGAGAGAAACACACCAGATACCAGATTGACTGAGGTTGGAGGTGGGTGAGGTGTAGATATCAAGGGCCTACACTACCCAGACCCAACGCCTCACTTCCACTTGTGTGAGACTGTTCTGTTTCCCCATCCCAAAGCAACGAGGACTAGAATTCAGTGTTCCCCGCTCTCTGCTGCCCTCCTGGGCTTGCCAAGTTCTTCAGGGATACAGCCCTACCTTGGCTGGTGGCCCCAAAAGCCCCTGAGAGCAAAACCGACTTGGTTCTTGATCCTATTGACTTGTGACATGCACGCCAGGAATGTCGTGCGGGGAGCTGTAACTCGCTATCCAAAGTGACTTGTCCCTTGAACAAGAGTCACCACAGTGAAATTAGTCTAGATGAAAGGCGGGGGTGCAGGCGCTTCTCGATCTGGGGGAGGAGGAAGGAAAAAGTGATTACCCACTAGATTTTCAGCTTTAATTGATTTGTATTTTTCCAGGCTGTTAAAAAAGATTAAATCATGGTATGAAAAGTGCCTAGGGCTTAAAATAAATGAGGAGAAAGGCAAGTCACTTCAGAAATGTCCAGGAAGCAAGCTAAACCTCCCCAGTGCAAATTGCAGGCCTAGTGGTTGTGTTCTTTGTTCAGAGGGAGGCTGCTTGCTTCTCTTCCCCAGCTGTCTCTGCAGTTGGATTTGACTTGACAAGCCTACCAAGGTGTGCATGCTTTGAGGAGGCAGTTCTGAGGAGAGAGAGCCCTTTCCCCTTGGAGGCCGTGTCTCTGGGCTGGTGGCTACTGGAAAAGCTTTGGCTAGGAGTCAGGAAACTGAGTTCCAGGCTGGTTCTTTGTTGTTGTTCGTTTGCTCAGTTACGTCTGACTCTGTGACCCCACGGACTGCAGCATGCCAGGCTTCCATGTCCTTCACTATCTCCTGGAGTTTGCTGAAACTCACGCCCACTGAATTGATGACACCACCCAACCATCAATCCTCTGTCGCCCCTTCTCCTGCCTTCAGTCTTTCCCAGCATCAGGGTCTTTTCCAGTGAGTGGCTCTTCGCATCAGGTGGCCAAAATATTGGAGCTTCAGCATCAGTCCACGTTCCACCCCCCGCCCGGGGTGACCACGATTCGCAGACCCCCTTCCCCTCCATCGCGTCCCACCCCATCGGTCTCTTGGGTCAACGGCAGCAGCCCGCTTCCATTCTCCAGCACCAGCCCCCCTCGCCCCCCAGTTTCCAAATCCAGGGCTTGGGTGGCCCTCCCCAGGCCTACTTTAACCTTGGTTGTCCTAGAGCGGCCTTCACTCAATAGAGCGCCCTGAAGCCGGAGAGTCTCCGCGGGTGTCTGGGGCCCCGGAGGGGCGGGGAGGCCCTTCCCGGGGCTTGTGAGGAGGGGTGGGTGGGGCGGGGGAGCGCAGGGGTGAGAAGGGGCGGGGCCGCGGGCCTGATTGTTACAGCCGCTGCCACAGCAATCGGGTCACGTGGCAGCCCCGCCCATGCCGCCGGAGCTGCCCGCTGGGACACGGCAGTCCCTCCTTTTTCAAACACCCTGCCCCCCATCGCCGGGAGTTGGTGATGGACAGGGGAGGCCTGGCGTGCTGCAGCCCATGGGGGTTGCAAAGCGTCGGACGCGACCGAGCGCCTGAGCTGAACGGCCCCACATCTACCCCCGCGTCTTTCTTTTAAAGACAGGGAAACTGAGGCCCAGTGAGCGGAGCTGGGGTGGCTCAAGGGGCACCGAACGCCTGGGCCGGGGCGCCTTGGCGGAAACAGAAGTAGGATCCGCCTCCCGCCTCTCTCGGGCCGATGTGTCCTCGGGGTACTGTAGGGTGTCTCAGCACAGGAGGGGGCCCTCTGAGCCAGGAGGCCGCAGCAGGAGGAGACTTGGGGTTCCCCGCTGAGGCGCGCAGGGTCGGGGGGCGAGGCCGGAGCTGGGGAGCACTTGCTTCATGCGGCTGAGGAGACCCAGAGCCAGACCCGGCGCCAGCCTCGCCCCGGGGCCGGGGTGGCCGGGGGTGGCGGGTGGGGGGGGCGGAGCGAAGCGTGCTGGTGACGCAGCGGCGCGGCGCCCCTGGCAACGGCGGTCCCCAGGGAGCGTCGCGTGCTGATGACGCAGAGGCCCTAGCGACAGCGGTCCCCAGGGAGCGGCCGCGCTGCGAAGCAGCATGGACGCGACCACCGCCCCTCACCGCATTCCCCCGCAAATGCCCCAGTATGGGGAGGCGAACCACGTCTTCGAGTTGATGCAGGTGATCCGGGCAGCCCTGTCCCATCGCGACACCAGGCGGTGGCCGGGGGCCGTCTTGGCGGCGGTCCGGCTGTGCGCTGGCGACCCTACTTCTGGGAGGGGTCACGTCTGTTAGCCATGAGGCCGCCCGACTTGGGGTGTCCGACACGACTGTGTCATCGTACCCCCAAGGAACCCCTCGACCGAAAGATGCTCCTTGACCCTACTCGGCTGGCCCTGGAGGGAGGAAAAGGGGGCAGGCCATCCCGGCCGTGACTGGACCCTTGCTGCGACCCAGTCAGGTCGATGACCTTGAAGAGGTTCCTTCCTTTTTCTCAGTTCCCCATGACAGCTCAGAGCAGAGCTCAGAGTAAGAAACCCGCGTCTTTCTTGCGGACATAGGCTTCCTTTGGAAAGTGTTCACTGATAGAGGGCGCACGAGAGATTTCTAAAACCGAGTGGCCGATCTTAGTAGTAGAGGAGATGGCTAGCTGAGTCCTAAGTCCTGAGTGGTGGCGAGCAGGACACCAGGGCAAGTCCTGGGGGCACCCTGGTCTGCTCTTAGGGAATCTGGTGTCTCTCATAGCAATTGTTGGAAGGAGTAGCCTGAGGAAGCTTTTAGTCCATTGTTTCCAGTCCTTAGTCATTTCTGTGCTCCCTACATGGTTTTTCATACATTTAGCATTCCCATTTTTTAACATTTTTATTTTAAAATGATTTTGGAACCACCGGAAGTTACGCAAGTAGCGCAGAATTCTAGGGTATCCTTCCGCCAGCTTCCCCCGGTAATAACATCTAACGTAAGGGTAGTTCATTGTCAAAACCAGGAGACTGACATGGGCACAATACTATTAACTAGGCTACAGACCTTATTTGAGTTTCATCCATTTTTACCAGCACTTTTTTTTTTTTTCGTACGCGTCTACGGGATTTGGGGCTTCTCAGCTGGCTTAGTGGTAGAGAGTCCCTCCGCCGGTGCGGGAGCCGCAGGAGAGGCAGGTCCAGTGCGTGGGTGCGCAGGTCCTCTGGAGAAGGAAATGGCGACCCTCTCCAGGATCCTGCCTGGAACATTCCATGGACAGGGGAGCCTGGCGGGCTACAGTCCCTGGAGTTGCAAAGACTCGGTTGCGACTGAGTCAGTGAGCATGGGCACACAGCACACACTGTGAAGTTTTATCACAGGTATAGATTCACGTAACCAACAACATTTCCATTTTAACTTCATCATTTCTTTAAATCAGCCCACTCAAAAAAAATTAACTTGTTTTACCTCACGCTAAGGTTTGATGTACTGATTTTTCTAATACACATTAGATATGTAACTGTGTAAAAGTGGATTTTAGAATATTCATCTGTGAGCTATCTAGAGTCATCTCACACGGTCTCACCAGCATCACTGCACCATGGATCGTGTCCAGCTGTGTCTTAATAGGTGTGGAAGCTGAGGCCCGGAGAGGGGAAGGGACTGGTGGGATGCGGAGCGGGGCTGGGCCTTCTTGCCGTTCGCCGTCTGCCCGCCTGTCCCTAGGGCAGAAGGCTGCTCCTTCGTGCACTGGCGCTGCTCTCAGCTACCTGGTTCGTTCCTGTGCCTTTTGTTCTAGAACCATGGAAGCTGCTTTGCTTTAGAATTAAATGGCCAGACAATCCCAGGACTCCTTAGATATCTGGCTAGTACATACCCTGTCCCACACTGGACAGACACAGGTAGCAGCAATGGCCACGTCACCCGGCACACGTTCTGTGTGGGGCCCCTTCTGTGGTTGTGCTGGGCACTGAGATGTGGGTGAGGCAATAAAGGGGATGCGTGGTGGCTACAGGAGCGTGCCACAGGATTGACCTAGTGAGCGTCATGGGGAAAAGTGTTTCATGCTGAGGGAGAGCATCTGCAAGGGCTCTGAGGGGTGGATGCGTGCCCTGCAGGAGAGGGGTGGAGAGAAGGCTGGTCTGTGGGGGCCACAAAGGAGCTGAGGGGCAAGGGCCCCAGGACTACTTGCTCTGAGTCAAGGGTGCTTCGCTCCAGCTCCGCATCCTTCCAGGTGCCCCCACCCCCAGCAAAACCCATGTGGCCCATCCCTCACACCTCTGCTCCCAGGGACCAAGGCAGACACCCACTAGGGTGGGAGGCAGGAAAGAGATCATGCCCCATAACTGGTATCCATAGCGATGCCAGGTTGCTTGGCCACTGGAGCCAGGGGCCTTGGGTGCCCATGCAGGCGTCAACCCCCTGAGTGTCTGCCCTGTGCCCACAGAACATGCTGGAGCAGCTCCTGATCCACCAGCCCAAGGACCCCATCCCGTTCATGATCGATCATTTGCAACGAGACAACGATTATGGTGAGCGCCAGAGTGAACCTCCCCCTCCCCCGTTCCCAGCTGTCCCTCCCCTCCGCCTCCTGGGAACCACTCTGCCCTTCCTGTGCCTAAAAGGGAGGTCAGAGCAGGGATGGGGACAGGTTTTGACCACTTGGGGAGGTGCTTAATTGAAAAAAATGCCTTAATTTCTTCTGGAGCACAACTCATACAAATGCTCTTGCCAAGTGATTAAAATGGAAACCTCCGAATGGCCCATGGAATCAATTATTGATGCTTTGGCACGCCCCAGCTGAGGTCGCCTGTTGGGTTTAAGCTCTGTGATCGCTCCGCTTGTCAGGTGTAAGTGTGGCTTCTGGTCTACCCAGACAGGCCGCGCTTGGCTCTTCCTGATGGTCTTGTTACAGGCTCTGTTAATGAGTTCCAGAGCTCCCCCAAACCTCGCCCGAGTGAGTGCAGGCCAGCCAGACCCCAGGCAGGTGCCCGGGACAGGGAGGAGGGAGAGGAGGCGCTCTGTCCTGCGGTCAGTTTGCAGAGCGGAGGCGCATGAGCGGAGGAGCGAGGCCGTCCCTCATGAGCTGTCAGGGGCCGGTGTCCCGGAGCTTTGATGTTTCCTTCACTGGAGCGTTAGATGCTTTGAAGGCGCTCCTGGCGCAGCAGTGAAACGAGTGGTGCAGCCGAGAGGGACAGAGGCCTGAGATGCCCGTGGCGGGGTGCAGAGGCCTCACGTGAGAAAGGAAGCGAAGTAGTTTTTTTAAAGAATGGTGAGAGAGAGGAGACTCGGAGCCCATGGGTTCCCAGGCACGCCTGGCCTCTTCTGGGTCCTGGGCGGGCTCAGCCTGTGGGAAGGAGGCGCTGTTTCAGAGGCCCGAGCCCGGCAGTGCGATGTGGCCTGGAGCACCCCACACTGTCCTTTCCCAAGCCTCCAGGGAGGCAGAATCGCGCGTCTACACTGGGTGTGAGCTGCCGAGGTGCCCCAGGTGGAGACTGAGCCGGGGTGGCAGGGCTGGGGGTTGATCTGCTCTGCCCCGCGGGGACTCTTCTAAGGGGCCTCGGTTACCTGGTCCTCTGGTTGGTGTGGGAGGGAGGGCGTCTCCGCTGCGCTGTGGGGGTGAGAAGCCCCCTTGCTTCCTGGCGGTCCTGCTGCAGACCCCCGCTCGCCGCCCCCGCCTCCCCAAGGGCCCTCTGTTGTCTGGAGGAAGTGTTCCTGCAGCCTTACCCCCCACCCCGTTTGGAGCTGGGGTTGCTAAGCTCTGTTACCAAGGGATGCAGGGGGCGCTTCTGCCCGTGTTCCCCTCTCATGCCGCCCCCACCCCCGCCCAGTCAATAAAGCACAGCACAGCCAAAAGAAAGGAAAAGTTAAAGGCCAAATAAAGCCTCAGCTTCCTCTGTAAAACAGGCATGTCTGGTCGCTGAGATGGAGGCGGCCAAGCCCCAGCCTGGTCCCTGGTGGTGTCAGTGGAAGGGACACCGAGGCCTGGAGGTTCCCACTGGGCTTCAGGTGATGCCGGGCAACTATCCGCTTGAGCGAAGCCCAGTGAGAGTTTTCCGGTGAAGAGGAACTAAAAAGCCTCTTGATGAAAGTAAAAGAGGAGAGTGAAAAAGTTGGCTTAAAGCTCAACATTCAGAAAACAAAGATCATGGCATCCGGTCCCATCACTCCATGGGAAATAGATGGAGAAACAGTAGAAACAGTGGCAGATTTTATTTTGGGGGGCTCCAAAATCACTGCAGATGGTGATTGCAGCCATGAAATTAAAAGACGCTTACTCCTTGGAAGAAAAGTTATGACCAACCTAGACAGCATATTCAAAAGCAGAGACATTACTTTGTCGACTAAGGTTCGTCTAGTCAAGGCTATGGTTTTTCCTGTGGTCATGTACGGATGAGAGAGTTGGACTATGAAGAAGGGTGATCACCGAAGAATTGATGCTTTTGAACTGTGGTGTTGAGAAGACTCTTGAGAGTCTCTTGGACTGCAAGGAGATCCAGCCAGTCCATTCTGAAGGATATCAGCCCTGGGATTTCTTTGGAAGGAATGATGCTAAAGCTGAAGCTCCAGTACTTTGGCCACCTCATGCGAAGAGTTGACTCATTGGACAAGACTTTGATGCTGGGAGGGATTGGGGGCAGGAGGAGAAGGGGGCAACCGAGGATGAGATGGCTGGATGGCATCACTGACTCGATGGACGCGAGTCTGGATGAACTCTGGGAGTTGGTGATGGCCAGGGAGGCCTGGCGTGCTGCGATTCATGGGGTCGCAAAGAGTCGGACACGACTGAGCGACTGAACTGAACTGAACTGAAGAAAAGAACGCTTTGCACTCTGCGTTGGGTTGCGGCCGTACTTCCTACTTCCGGCTTGAAGAGTTCTGTTCAGGGGCGTGTGTGCCGCGCTGTGTGTGCCCCTCCCGCCAAGCTCACAGCTTCACCAGTCTCCCCGCCAGATCTTCAAGAGCCTGACATCCAAGGTACCACTCGTCTTTACGCTTTCGTCTTGCTCCTCTCTGTGCAGTTACGACTTTCAGTGTCGAACTCACTACTTCACCAGAATGAAATCCTGACATCACTTTTCTGTTTTAGCCACGATGCAGTTGTCAGCTGGGCGCTCATCTTGGGTGCCGGCTGTCCCATGCCCTGGGCCGCCCCTCCCCACCTCCTCAGCATCCCTTCCATTTATCCGCAGGCTCCCCTCTGCAGAGCCCTTCCTCCTTTCTCCATGTGACACTGGTCTGTCCCTCTCCAGTGGGGTGGAGAATTCAGACCCTCTTTGTTCAGCTAGAGCTGGGGGTGGGGGGGGCTCCTGACTGTCCTCCCCCACGCCTGGAGCCTTAGGCTTTGGGCCCAGACCCTGTCTCGCAGTCGAGTCATTGGATCCCAGGAACCGCAGGTTGGAGGGGTCAACTTGTTCCCACAGCCCTCCACCCCAACTCCCCGGCCTTGGGCCGGCAGCTCAGAGGGACGTGGGCACATCTTTGCCCTTTGGCTCAAGTCCCACTGCTTAAGTGAAGAGAGGGCATCTCTGGTGTCCCTCCCATGCCCAGGCCTCCACCTCCAGGTGAAGCAAAGATGCGGGAGAAGGAGGGGAGGACGAGGAAGATGGGAGAGGACCACGCTTCTGGGATTTCTCTAGGAGAAGGAAAGCCGGAAAGAGTTGCACCCACCCTCCTGGTTCTAAAAGAGGTCGGGGGCCTGGAGAGGCCCCCTGGTGTCCAGCGAGCATCCCTGTGGCCCTGAGCTAGTGGGTCAGTCGGTCCTGCCTTCTCCCAGCCGTACAGTGGCCCGTGCCACCTGCAGCCAGGCACTCAGCCCCCTGCCTCCTCGGCCTGCGTGTTGGGTGGGTGGGGGTGCCCTGTGGTGCGTGGCGACAGGGCCAGTGACCAGTGTAGAGGGACAGAAGCCTCTGGGCTCCTGGCGCTGTGTGCACGTGAGGGGATGGGGGAGCCGTTGACACAGGGCTGGCAGCCCCTTCGCGAGAAAAGCAGATTTAGTACAAAGCGAGCATTTACAGTAGCCCTGGGCAATATTAAAGCAGGCGATGGTGTATATAATGGTGTGTTTCGTTTTTTTATCAAACGTTTGTCCAAGAAAGCTGTGTATTAGAGCTCCAATACCTAAGGGTTTTCTTGTGAATTTTAAATCATGCTCCTAGTTAAACCTCAAAAGGCTCTGTGGATGGAAAGGTTTTTTGATTTCCTTTGAAGTGGGTTGAAGAAGTTGATTACTCTTGGCAGTCAAGCAGCCTTTTATGACACTGTTTATAAATAATTACTCATGAGCAGGGCTGGAGTTTCAAGGTGTTAGATTTTTAGAAACTGAAATTAATCACATAAATGTGTGCGAGAAATTAGGTGGAGAGAAAGGCAGTGTGAATGTTCCCCTTTTAAAGTATTTTCAGAGATGTGTACAATTTGGGTGCCACTTACAGGAGCCCGGAAGGCGGGCTGGGGTTGAGGGGGGCCTTCCCCAACAGCTGTGGAGCCTCGTAACTTTGTCAAAACGAGCGTATGACTTGGTAGTCCGCTTGTTCCCGAAACGCTGTTGTCAAGGTGCAGTCCCCCTTTCTCCTCGGTCCCTCGGACCCCGAGCCTTGTTGGGTCCGCCCCAAGTTCTAGGGTGCTATGGCGGAGGCTGGGGGTTAGAGCCCTGGAGGGGCAGCAGGGTGGCGGGCACAAAGGCCAGACCCACAGCCCACCACTCCCTTCCTCTGGCTTTGGCAAGCTGGCGTTCTCCCCGTGGTCTGAGCAAGCTCTTTGCTCTAACACGCCAGGCCCACCACCCTTGACCCCTCATCCTTGCTGCCCTAACGCTGTGCCTCCCCTCAACCGCCCCTGGTACCCCAGTTCCAATCTGCCCTGATCAGTGTTCCCAAAGCCACCTCATTTCCAGACTCGCCCACCTTCCGCTGCTTCTCTCCTCTCTTGGGGCACCCGGGAAGGCCTTGGCCGGGTTCCAAGGCCAGAGAGAGGCTGGGCCATACAGCCCCGTCCTGGCTCCCAGCCCCGCAGCTGAACATCGCTCGCCTGCCCTGGGCCTTCACCGCCCCGTGGAGCCCAGACTCTGGATGTGCTCCGGGAGGTGCTCTCCCTGGCGGCCTGTAGGGCCCACAGTGGCTGTGGCCGGGTGGTGGCAGGGCAGCCCCCGTGGGCCCTGTGTGTGAATGGCATTCTGGGCTCAGGCTATTGGGCCAGGTGTCCAGGGCGGCAGGGCTGTCCCCCCCGTACCCCTCGGTGACCGCCCCTGGGCCTGGCTCCTGCCCGGGCAGGATTCTCTGAGCCATGCTGGGCTGTGAATAAACCCGCCTCTACGTGACTCAGCCCCGTCCGCGTCCCGCGGCTCACACCCAAGAGTGCCGACTGGCAGAAGGTGCCTTTGCAAAGAGGTAGGAATGGTGGTGACAAAGGCGACCAGACACTCAGCGGCCACAGGGGGACGGCCGAGGACAGGCCATCGGAGGCCCTGCGGTGTGCTTGGCTCCTCGCGGTTCTAGCTGCTGGGGCAGAGGGCGAGACGTGGTCCCTGCAGCCGGGACACCCTCTCCACTGCTCAGCAGGGGGACGGGACTTAGCCCGGCAGCAGCACCCTTCAGTCAGGAGAATCCCGGGGGAGGAACCCAGCGGGGCTGGGGGCAGAATGGAGGGGGGTGAGGAGGACAGCCCTGTCGGGGAGGTGACAGGTGACAGGTAGGAAGATGGGAAGAGCGTTATCAGAACGAGGAAGTCCAAGACAAAGGGAGAGGCTTGCCCAGGGCTCCTGGGTGACCTGGATCCCCAGCGAAGGTGGCCCTTAGGGTGCCCAGGGCACATCCCAGTTCCTGCGGAGGTCAGGCCCCTCAACAAGGGTCCACGGGTACTTAAGGGGGCACAGGGCCCCCCTTGGCCAGAAGAACCCTGGCAGCTGTGGAGGGCAGGAGGCCCACCAGCCGAGTGTGGCTTGGAGGGGAGGGGGTGTGCAGGGGTTTGCTGGGCTGGAGCACGGCTGCACGTCCCGCAGCAAGCGCCCTCCTGTCCATCCCTGATCGCATCGCCCGCCCAGGATCCAGGCTCGCAAGGAGCAGGTTACCTACGTTTCACACCGTGGGGCCAATGGACCAGGTTTAGAAACGAGGGCCGCGGCAGTGTTTGTTCTAAAGCCATCAGCTGGGGACACGCAGGAATCCAGCAGCAGCGGTGTGAGCGGCCTCATTCGTGGTCCTCTGAGAGACTGCTCCCTTGCAGACTGGGCAGAGGCCCTGCTCCCTCCCAGGTCTGCGCCGAAGCAATCACCTCGCCCACCCGGTGTGGCTTCCGTGCTCGTCCCAGCAGACTCAGCCCCGTGCAAGTTTGGAGGAGGTGCTCAGTGAGTGTTTGTGGAGTGAATCGGTGAATTACCTTGAACTTGCCCTCAACATTTCCCCTGAAAATGAGAAAGGGCTGTGGAGTTGGGGCAAAAAGTCTCTTCAAACCCAAGCAGCCTGGCTAGGTACTGGTGTGCTGATCATGAGTTCAGGGGCCACACGGACCCTCCAGTTCCTTCTCCGTGTCCACTCTCAGACTAGGAGGTCACTGCATGGATGTGGCTCCTTCTCAGAGGCCTGGCAGGAACGGGCCCGTAGGTTGTTGTGCACATCTGTTCACCTGTCCCTGGGGGTGGGACGGGGCCAGGCCGACAGGCGGAGCCAGAGGCCGGCTTCCGCCCTCCTTCCTCCCGGGTGCTGATGCCTCTCGCTCCCCGCAGTTAGGGGACGGGGGACATTATTAGTGTGGCACCTGGGGCAGGGGGGAACCAGCTTGGACTCACCTGTCCACACACCACATCCTGTTGCCCTTGTTTTGACCCAAGCACACGCTTTCCAGCCCTCTTCTTTAGGTGCTGGGTTTTTTTCCTTCTTTTCCAATGGCCAGTACCTACTCCCTAGTCCAGTAGTGTCTTTAGGGCTTCTGCAGGGGCCAGGAACCTTCCAGAGCCAGGAGTGCCACAGTGAAGCCAGCGGTATCCATTTGCATAGAAATATCCATATTTGAAAACAAAGCCTTTCCTATCTGGGGTTTTATAAATCTGGCTCATACACTCCAGGCTTTTCCCCATTATTTCCTTCTGTAACATGATGGGGAATACAACTTGCTAAATAAAAAGGCATAAATATTAAAAAAAAAAAACCCCCCACCTTTGAAGGCCGATTTACATAAAATACAGCTTTATTTGAGAGCGTGTCCCTGAGACAAAGTCCCTGTTTAAAATGTTTTATGGTGTTTGAAAGCCCAATTGTTCTGGATATTTATTAGTTCGGCAAACAAGTTACCGTGTCCACGTCCCCTTGGAGACAGAAGAATAAACCATCTCAGTGATCACTTACCTCTCTAAACACAGGATACGTTCTATGGTGGGAGCGTCTCAGAACCGCTGGGTTACAAACGACCGCATCACTCCCAGAAAATGAAATCTGGGGAGAAGAGAAATAAATATACCCAGAGCTCTGCAGACACGGGAGGTTTTTTTTTTTTTTTTTTTGTCATACTGAACAGTGACATTCACATCTCTTCATTCCACAGTGCCGAAGATTGTGATATTAGGCCCACCTGCCTCGGGGAAAACAACCATAGTAAGTGTATCATATTAACTGTGGTAATACGGTAATATGTCATTTATCCTGCAAAGCTGGACTGAGGCTGCACCTCGGTGACTTTTCAACATAACAGACTTTTTTCATCTCTTCTCTCTCCTGCTTCCTAACTTATTTTCTCATTACAAGAGGCAGCATGTGTTTGTAGTAGAACGGAAACAGAGTTCCCCAATCACACTGTGACGAGCGTTCTTTGAACATGTGAGATATGCCTGCCAGGGTATTCTCATGGCTATGTGTCCACCATCTTGGCACGCCCTTCGTTCCACCCTTAGGATTCGTTTCCAGAAGGAGAGGGGCTGGGTCAAACAGCACAGACTTTTGGTATAGAACCTTTGGGTTCACCCGTAAAATTTTAATCATGCAGTGTTTCAACCAATCAGAAAAGCAGAGAAACAGCACCAGAGAGACTCATGTACCCAATTCCCAGATTTTACAGGAACTTGTCATTTTGCCACATTTGCATGATTTTCTCTCCATTTCAAAGACGGTAGAGCTTTCAAGACACAGCAGATGCCTCATCTCACTTCACTTCTCCCTTTCTGTCTCTTCCTCGTTGGAGGCAGCCTCTGTCCTGAAGCTGAAACTTCATTCCCTGTACGGTTTTAATCTTTCACCTCCTTTGTTAAGTGCCAAAAAATGCCTTCAAATTATAATCATCTGAGATGGAACTCCTTCTGTTCTTTAAAAAAGCCTGGTTAGTGAACATCAGGTAACCATAAGTTAATGATAAACAACAAAGTCCTGCTGTACAGGACAAGGAACTATATTCAGTGTCTTGCAATAACCTGAAATGGAAAAGGGGCTTCCCTGGTGGCTCAGACAGTAAAGAATCTGCTTGTAATCCTGGAGACCCGGGTTCACCAATTTAATAGATGTGAGTTTGAGCAAACTCCGGAGAGAGTGCAGGACAGGGGAGCCTGGCATGCTGCAGTCTGCGAGAGGCACAGAGAGCCAGACACGACTTAGCAGCTGAGCGACAATAATGGCAAAGACTCTGAAAGAATCTTACGCATATCTGAGTCAATTCGCTGTACACCAGAAACGAACACAACATTGTAAGTCAACTGTACACTTCAATGAAAAAAAGAAAACATCAGTAGACTCTGGAAGACTATGTCATCACTGTCAGCACTCCTCCTGGGCCCGCAGGCTGTTTCTCTGACCGGCTGGCACCTTGTTTTATTCTGAAAAGGAATCAAGATGGCTAGTCTTACATAAAGCCACCTGCAGCTACCCTGCGTTTGGAGTGAGATCCGCCAGCTCTTCAGTTCATCTGTCATCTGTCTTATCTGTCCATCCATTCATCCATCCGTCTGTCTCTCTGTAGTTTTTCTACTTGGTTCCTCAGGACCAGGCTGTCAGCTTTCGCTCTCTCTGAATCTTCCCTCCCAGTCTCCATTTCCCTGCGAGAGACCACGGACTCCCAGGCCTGGGACCTGGCAGCCACTGGCGCTAGCTGCTGTTTCAGCCCCAGTTCTTTTGGCAGATTCACAGTCCCCGCCCCTGTCCTCTGTGTGGAACACACAGAATCTAATTTTACAGGAAGATGATAATAGTAAAATCCCAGCGGGTATCTCGTCACTGACACCTCCCAGCAGGAGCAGCAGCGAGATTAAGGTTCATACCTGCCCCGGGGGACCCCCAGGGCCTTCTGAACCATCCTGATGCTGAAATAGTCATCAGTATAATCTTGGCGTTAAGAACATTTGGTTGTATGGTTATTCTTTACAATGTATTCTTCCCTGGAGGAGTATACAGAGTGGTCCTTGGTGAACTGAACGTTGACTTGGCCCGGACATGCATCTCCCAACCTTTAAGAAAAGATGAACTTGGAGTGCGTGTCGTGACCCCTATTTAGGGCCTGTCCCCCTGTTTCCTGGTTTAAACTTTCGAGTTAAGAACTCATGGTCCAGAGAGCTTGAAAACGCAGGCCTAGGGCAGTAGAACATAGGCTTTCCAGGTTCACTTAGAGTCAATGGCTGGTTGAGGAAGAAATGGCAGGCAAGCAGAGTCCTGTGGCTGGGAGGCATTCTGTGGCTTTGTCTCCCCTGCTGGCCTCCTTCCAGCCAGAAACGATGAGGCTTCCCTGTGGGCAGCCCTTCCTGGTAGAATATGGGAGGACCCGGGCATCGGAATGGCGTCCTCCTCAGTCATTCCTTCACAAAAGCGTTCTTTTCTCCTTTCCTTTCTTCAGGCTATGTGGCTTGCCAAACACCTGAGCACCAATCTTCTCAGCGTGGAGGGCTTGATAGCAAAGGAGTATTCCCCCCTGGCAGCGGATGCCAGGATGCATTATCAGAAGTTCAAGGTAGGATGAGGGGTTCTGGGAAACAGGATGGGGTGAGAGCTCCCCGCAAGGCGCCCCCATCAGCTGCCGCACTCCTTCCGTTTCCTGGAGGGTCGGGGTGACGTGAGACCCAGGCAGGATGGGACCGAAGGAAGGGGAGAGGTCTTCAGTAGGGTACAGATCCCGGGGGCTGCCGGGGGAGGGGCTCGTGGTGCGCCAGCCTCAGCGGCAGTGAGCGTGGAGGGTGGTGGCCCGCCCTGCTCTGCTCGGGGGTCAGCTCTGCTCGGGGGTCAGCCGGATCAAGTGGGTATGGGCGGGGCCGGCGGGGCCTCCACCCGCAGGCGCTGTGCCTGCTGGCTGGCGCCGGGACCTGGCAGGCCTGAGCCGGCGGGGAGCGTAAAGGGCAGTGGTCTGGCTCTCCTGTGCTGTAGCTCAGGGCCACTTCCTTCCACTCCTCGGGGAGGGCGCCCCGTGGCATCCCTGGAGGCTGGGGATCTGTTTCTACCATCCCACCACCACTGTCTTTGAAAGACATTTTTAAAAGGGACACTTAGGGCTTAAGCATGTTGGTTTTCTTAAATACAAACACATTTCTAAATATCTTTTTAAAAACTCCCCTTTGGAGCATAAGAGGATGCCTTAGTCCATGCCAGCTGCTGTCGCAGACTGGGTGGCCCGGAAGCAGTCTCCCTCACACTCCTAGAGGCTGGCAAGTTCAAGGTCACGGCGCCCGCAGACTCATTGTCTGGAGACAGCCGTCTTCTCACCGTGGCCTCCCGTGGCCAGAGGACAGGGCAGCTCTGGGGCCTCTTGGTCTTATTTACAAGGCTGCATCTGCAGGACCTAATTGTTTCCCAGAGGCCCCACCTCCCAGCACCATCGCCTTGACGGTCCTATAGGACTTTGGCGAATGCAGGCATTCAGCCCAGTACAGCAGGGGCGCTCAGCCGCTCAGGCGCTCCTCACCCGCACCGGGCTTTCTCTTGTTTGTGCGGGGAGAAGCCTGAGAACCGTCGCTATCCCGCTGTTTGCTGAGCACTGCCCAGGGCTCGGCCCACCTGTTGGGGTGACTAGCGGGGTCTCCGCCAGTCTCCACAGAGGCCGTGGCTGAGGACTGGCTGCCTCCCGTCTTCACCTTCACTCACGGGCAGGCTCTTGACCAGATAGTGACCACGTGTAGCCACTGTTCCTCCAAGAACATGGAAGGAAGCTTCCAGGCCTCATGGGCAGCCTGTGAGTGATGGCCGGTGGGATGACTCTCGTGGCCAGCCCGTGGTTGTAAGTAGCAGAGATCCGCCGGGGCTGCCCAGGGCAGGAAAGGGAAGCTGAAGGCAGACGCAGTGACTCCTGGGCTCCGGATGGAGGAAGCACCCATCCGTCTCCCCGTCTCTGAGGCCGGAACCTGGGCAGCGCCCTGGCCTGCTCTGCCCTACGTAGTCGCTTGTCCCTCGTGTCCATTCTCTCTGTGGCTCTCCCTTCGTCTTCTGTGTCCCTTCGTCTCTGTCGCCCTTGCCTGCTCATGACCTCCTGCCTCGTCCCGGTTCCTGTGTCTTCAGCTCAGACCATCCCCAGAGGCAGCGCCAAGGCCAGGTTTCCAGAAAAGGGAGCTGCGTGGGCCCGCTGGTCAGGTGGCTGCGGGGCCCTGCCAGCTCTGGTGAGGGGTGTGCATAGTGGGTATTTCGAGGCCCTGGAGCTAGGCTGTGGGCGGGAAGGCCTGCTGGAGTGAGGACATTCCTGGAGATGACGTGTCACTTAGGCAAACCCCCAGCCTCAAATTTGCTGATTTGCTGAAAGTAACACTTTGATGGAAGAGAAGGAAAACCTCACTCAGCAAGACTAGCCTCTCTACCTTCCCAGCTGGTGAACCAGCTCTAAAACCGCTTAATCCAGATCACTTGCTGACCCCATGTTTCTGGCCAGGACTCTTGGGGAAGCAAGCGATGCTCCCTGACCAGCCCCCATGTCTTGCCAGAGTCAGAGTGTGTGGTTGGAGTTTGGGGGATGGCAGCTCTAGGGGTGGGAATCTGGTTTTAGAAAGAAAGCGGTTACCTTATTTCCTGCAGAAGCTATACTTTCCAGGGTAGGGGAGGCAGGCTGATTTCTAGGATAAAGATGCTTTTATTAGGTTTATAAAATTCAATAGCGAGGAGGGAGTTTAAGGAAATTCCTCCTGGGTTTCATTACTCTAATTATCAGACCACATCGAAGTGCTTTCAAGGGTGTCTTGTTGGGGTTCTTTGGTTTGGAAGTGTGGGCGGGGGGAGGATGAAAGGCCAGGGCGTCAGGACTGGTGAAGGAGGGGAAGGTTCTGAGGAGGCGAGGGGGCGCGTGGCCTTGCCGCGGAGCCGCTTGCCCGCGAGGCCGCTCATTAAGCTTTGTCTTTAAAGCGCTGCTGATCCAGAGCCTTTAGAGCTCTCTTTTGCAAGCAGCAATAATACCTTCAAATACGTAATTTTCTCCTGTTAATCTCTGCTCTGCCTCCTGTATGGAATTCTCTCATACAGTCTGTGTTAACCAAGACATCTCCATCTTGTAATTTCCAAGCGGTGGCTGAAACACTTCCCAATCGCCTCTTGTGTGCCAAGCACCCTCCCGTCAAACCACAAGGGACCCAAAGATGAGTGCCTTCTCCTCGCTCCCGGGAGCTTCTAGCCACTGGGGCGGGGGCGGGGGCGGGTACCGAGGGTGCACAGCCCAGGCCGCACGACAAGGAAGCCCTCACCGCAGTCTCTGGTCTCTGGACTCACTCATTTCCTGAGGCTTCTCTGAGCACCTGCTAAGCCCCGAAAGTGGCTCTGAGCATACAGGCTGCAAGGTTTAGGGACTCTGTGGAGCCAACCCGAGTCGTGCTAAAAGCAATGATGTGGAAGAACCCAGCATCTGGCAGAAGACCCGCATAGGCAGGGTAGCTGAGGAGGCTGGGGGTTCCAGGCATCCAGGGGTGGGAAACAGCTCTGTGGTTGGGTGGTTTCTAGCGTTGTTACAGGGGGTTGTAAAGGTGCCCAGAAGCAGTGGGAAGCATGTAAGAACATCCACGGACCCGTCATCCGGCTTCAGGCAGCGTCATCAGCTCGTAGCAGTCCCGACCCATGGAGATGCCCCAGCCCCCTGCTTCCTGGTCATTTGAAAGCAAACCCGCCCGGCACTCATTTCATCTGAGGCCGTGGTAGTCTGTATCTGCTGAGAGGCTGAATATATTATACAACGGCTGGACCAGACCTCAGAAGAGATCTCTGGCCCGCAGCCACAGCAACCGGCCCAGGAAACCAACCTGCTGTCTTCAGTAACCAGCCCCAGAAGCCAGCGGGCTGAGAGTTATCAAACTGGGAGGAAGTCAGCCTGCACCTCTGGTTCAGTCCAGAAAGCCCAGCAACAACCCCGGTCACAGTCGGTCCCAAATGGCCAGGACTTGCTTCAAAGTGAACTGCCAGCTTCCCTAATCCTTGTCCCCACTTCTGGCTTGTGACCGGGGAAGGCCAAGTCCACTCCCCTAACCACGCACACAGGACGCCCAGCTCAGGGCGCCGATAAAGCCGTCCCAGTCCTCTGCCTGCCAGACGCAGCGGGCCGACCCCCCTGCTGGCGCAGACTGCCACTAGGCAGACTGGGCTTTCCTCTTTCGGGAGGTCTTTGTTGCCACACCCCGAAAGATAAAGGCACTTTAAATTAAAAACACACAGCCCTACACTGTCATGCTTAGAAAACTTACCCATATTTCTCCAGTGCCCAGTCAGGATTAAACTCCCCCGAGGAGGCGGGTGTCTCGCGGTTCTTGCCACTGGCCCACCCCTGCCCCAGGGCACTCCTGGGAACACCTCTCCGGGCAGGTGTCTCTCATCTCCTCTCCACGAGGACCAAAGCCACCTTGGCGCTCGGCGGCGCCTCGTTATTAAGTTAATTGAATTCACCTTCTTTGTCTCTGTTCCTCACCTGCTCCCTCTGGGTCTGTCTCTAAGCCTGCCACCTGAGTCAGCGTCACAAATACCACAAAAAGACTCAGAGTGGGTGGCCCCCGGCAGGGTGGCATTGGGTAGGGAGCCTGCGTGAGGCCAACTGTAGCCCAGGGTGCGAGGCTGAAGGCAATGCCTGCCCAGGTGCCAACCCCACACCTGTATGGCCTGAGCTCGGGCCCCGCCTTGGGCTTGTGTCCGGGGCTCCTGAGAGCCTCAGCCTGGTCCTGGCCCCTCTGGGAGTTTGGGAAACGAGGGAGAAGAGAGTCAAGTCCTGCTGGGCTCTCATCACATAGGACGTGATCGGAAGGTGAAGAGGTTCCACGGGGACATTTCTTGGTAGCTGAAGGTGAATGTGATTGCTCTTGATTATTTTAGCTTTTTACTGGGAAAAAAGAAAAGCTTTATTAATTGAAATCCCTGCAGGAAGCATGCATATTTGCAGACATAAAACTGCCCCATCCAGAGGTCCTCAACCCGAGCAGAGGGTTGCTCACCCGGCAGCCGTGGGACTCCCTTAGTCTGGGTGTCTGGATGTGGGGCCGGGCATCTGGAATCAGTCACCCTCCCTGGGGAAGCCTCGTCTGGGCAGCTGGGAGCCCACCCCACACACCACCCATCTTTTCTCGTGGCAGTCGTTACTTGTACAGCTCTGCTGGTGCTGCTGCTAAGTCACTTCAGTCGTGTCCGACTCTGTGCGACCCCACAGACGGCAGCCCACCAGGCTCCCCTGTCCCTGGGATTCTCCAGGCAAGAATGCTGCAGTGGGTTGCCATTTCCTTCTCCAATGTATGCAAATGAAAAGTGAAAGTGAAGAAACTCAGTCATGTCCAACCCTCAGCGACCCCGTGGACTGCAGCCTTCCAGGCTCCTCCGGCAAGAGTACTGGAGTGCGGAGCCATTGCCTTCTCCGTTGCACAGCGCGGCGATTGCTAAACCGAGATTTCTTTTGGAACGCGACTCTTGCATAAGGAGCTGACCAGCCTGTGTTTGTTGTGTGACTAAACGACCCACACTCTGAAGGCCGGCTCAGCCAGAACGTGCCAAAGCTGGGTTCTTCCTAACTTCAGTTCTGTTTACCTCGTCCCTTCAGTCCCATTTACAAATCAAGAGCCTGATACACCCAAGTGCCCAGGTGTCATCACCAGTTACTAACATCCAAATCATGGGACTTGTGCCCTCGGCCTGCCAATGCGCACACAGAGTGTGGCCCCTGCAAAGCTTCCCAGGATCTCCCCTCAGTCCTGGCTCCCAGTCCTCTGGGGTCGTCTGGTCTCCGTCCCCCACCCCACCCCACCATCCCACCTGCCTCCTGGCTACTCCCTGTGCGCTCGGCCCTTCTAGGCGGTGGTGCGGTGGTGCGGAACGGTCCTCTGGGAAGATTTGGAGTGGTGGAGGAAGTTACAGCCCCGGAGGGGGGCAGAGGAGCCCGAGGACCAGTCTCCGTGGCTCCTTTCAAGTTCGCTGGCCGTTCCCACCCTCGGGTCTCCCTTCCGGCCCCCTCCCTCTGTGGGGCTGTCGGCTGCCCCGTGCCGGGGTCTGTGAGCTCCCTTCAAAGCCCGGGCCCCTGCTCCCCACCCCACCTCCCCATCTCCTGTCACTGTTTCGGAAGCTAGAACTAGGAGAGTCTCTGCCACGGAAACCTGTTCTGACAGCCCCGAGAAGCGGCAGAAACTTTGAAAAGGAGAGTTGTCTTTAAAGGATTCTCTGATCAAGTCTTAAGTGAGTTCCAGTCCAAGTATAGGCCTTTCCTTCCCCAGCAGCAGCCCCTTCAGAGGCGAGGGGGTGCCGTCAGGCTGACCAGGAGCCTCAACTCTTCCCCTCCCCGCTCTGCTCCAGACTGAAGTTTGTACCGTCGATCAGGACAACTGTAACTCCTGAGCAAGCGTCCACCCAAGGGTGACACGGGGACGTCAGGGGCCCCGAGGGCAGGGTCTGGTGATGAGACCATGTAGGCTTCTGTCATCCCAGGGGAGGAAGCTCGGGCTTGGAAAGGTCAGTGAGGTGCCTGGGGACATACAGAGCTTGAGCGGCCACACCGGGGGCTGCCCCGTCGGGACAGGGGCGGCACCTGCGAGGTTCCCAGCCCGCAGTTCTGTCCCGGGCCTGGGTGCTGGGAGGAGAAGAAAGGTCCAAACTGGAGCCACACAGCTGATTCTGCCCCTTATGGCAAGGGGCCTGGCCGGCTGGCTGTCGCATTGCCCCTGGATGGGAAGACAAAGGCTGGGGGACTGCACCTGTGCGGACCTTCTCGGTGACCAGCAGGGGCTGCACTGGGCTCCATCCAGTTTGTCCCTGATTCTCCCCCAAAGTCACACTTTGGGGGCTGGGGTGGGAGAGCGTGGCAGAGCTCGGGAAGGAGGGAGCCTGATTGCCTCAAAGACAGTTTGGCAGGGCTCCGAGCAGCGGCCCCCGGGAAGCCCCCGCCGCTGACGTGACACTTCAAAGGTGGTACCGAGACAGCACCGAGGCAGGGAGCGGTGGGGGGCACCCGAGAGGGGCCGCGCTCAAAGTCGCCAGCCTGTCCCCCGCCGCGCAGACCATGGGGGGCACCACGCTCCACCCGGACTGTCGCCTTTCAACCCGTGTTCTTTGATGGGCTTGCACCCCCCCATCCCCCGTGTCCCAGAACCTGTTTGAATGCTGCCTCCTGAATGGGTGATGGCAGGGAAGAGGAGGAATCATGGGGTGGAAATCACTGTTTCTGGGGTCGGCAGGGACACCCGGGGACAGGAAAGGATAGGAACCACGTGGAGGGGAGGGGCAGTGCTCCTCCCCATTCCCCTCGCCAGTCTTGGGGGGCTCTAGTTGGGGCAACATGGGCACCAGCAGGACAGGTCCCTCTCCAGCAACTTCTTCCACGTACTGTGGGGCTCTTGGATGCTGGAGTTTGTTTAAGCCAGTGGTTCTCCAGGTGTGGTCCCTGGACCAGTATCCTCAGCATCACCTGAAAACCTGCTCAAAATGCAGATTCCCAGCCTCACCCCAGACCTGTGGAGTCAGAACCCTGGGGCGGGGCCAGTGATCTGTGTGTTAACAAGCTCTTCCAAGATGTGCGTTCAAGTTGAGAACTGCCGGCTTAAGCAGGACAGAGGGCAGATGTCAGGACACAGGTGTCTCAGGAGATACTGAAACGGGCTGGATGCTGGCTAGCCTCTGGCCCGCTCTTTTCTGTATGTGTCACTCACTCATTCTCTCTCTCCTGCTCCTGCTTTTGCTGTCCACTTTGTAGAAGTGGCAAGACTTTCAAGGTCTTGGGGCTCTTCCTCTTCTAATTTGACATCCTGGAAAAGCCATTCTGGGGCTGAGAAACCTGGTGTCTCTCTCCTCTTGTGCTGGTTTTCTTCCCTTATACGCCCCTTGTGCCTGCAAAGTGGCTGCTGCTGCTCCAGCTCTTCCATCCTCTCAGCTTTGGATCCAGTGGACAGCAGAGTTCCCGCCCCTGATGATTTCACTCATGTCCTGGGTTTATTAAGGGTATCCCTGGGTAACGATTGCCACAGCACCAAGCCCTTGCTGGGGGCCACACACACACCAGCAGCCACGTGTCCCACTTCACTTAATCCTCACGGCAACGCTGAAGGACCTTGTCTGCATCTCATTTACAGATTCAGAAAGCAAGACTCAAAGGTTTGAAGGTGCTGGCCAGGGTCCAAGGCCCAAATGGAGAGCGTCTGAGTCCCCAGCCAGTCCAGTGGTTTCCCCAAGGTTTCCTTGTTCTCCTGAATCCAGAGAGAACCTCCTGGATCACTACTCACGACCTTCTCCCCCGTCCCCCTCTGGCCTCTGGCCCTCCCCTGTGGGCCGGTTCCCAGGGCGTCCTTCACCACCACCTCCATCTGCCCAAGCCCAGCCTGCTTTTGTTGGGGACCCATTCAAACAGCTCAAGGAGATGGCAGGTCAGGGCACTCCTGGAGAATCCAGGAGACCTCAGGCCCCTAAGATGATTGTCCCCTCACCTCCAAGGTCCTCTCTGCACGTCCAGTACCCCATTCGCTGTCTCAGAATCGCTCTTGTGTGCAAACTGACCAAACTGTTCCCTCGCACAGATAAACAAGGCAAACATCAGTAGTTAGCAGGGCCGGGCGCCGTCTGTTTTCCCGACCCTTGCTCCTAGGCCCTAATGAGAGTGAGGTGTGGAGGTGTTCTCCACGTGCACAGGCACTTATTAATGTCCACATCTAAGTCAGCAGCCCCGCGCACCCCCCTGGCCTGTCCCCCTGACCTGTCTGTGATGTCCCAGCTCTGTGTCCCTTCGGGTGTCCCTGCAGCACCCACTCCAGGCAGACTCGGTAGTGTTCCCGCGGCAGGATCTGGTCACTCTGAACGCTGGGTCTAGAATGAGAGATCCAGACTTTTCTCCAGCATCACTAAAACGTTGCCAGGGCTCCCATTCACCCTAAGGATCCTTGGGGAAATCAGGGCGAGGTGCTTGTCCCCACTTTCCCCCCCGGGTCCCTGGCTTGGCCCAGGGAGCGTAAGATAGGTCTCCTCTGCCCCTCACCCCACAGCCGGGTGCCTCTGTGTGCGCCCAGCGCACACCTGCTCGGCCCTGGACCCAAGGACCCTCCCCTGCACCTGGCAGAAGTCCAGCCCCTCCTGGAGACCAGTCAGCCCTGAGGGAGCTTGGGAGGTATGGGCTGGGGCTGGCCCAGTGTTTGGGGAGTTTGGGGAGAACCACCAGCTTTCAGTGACTGGGGATCATGGGGACACCTGGGAGTGAGTTTTCCAGGGGCATCAGCTCTGGGGCGTGTGAGGCTTTGTTAGAAAGAACAGACCCTGTGAAGAATGGGACATCAGTTCTGGTCCAAGAGAGAGGCTGCTGAGAAGAGAGGAAACGGAAGGAAGGCCGCTCTGAGCGCCTGATCCATCACCCTGCACTGGTCCATCCTCCCCGAGCCTGGCCTGATCGGGTTCAGGTCCCACCTCTGCTCCTACCTGGCTGTGTAGCCCTGGAGAGGTGGCCTAACCTCTCTGAGCCCCAACTTCCCCAACCGTAAAAGGATCTGACAATAGTACCAACTGCACGGAGCTGCAAACATGGGCTGCCGCAGCCTGGCACTCAACACACAGTTGGCAGAAGCCGCCACAGGCTCACTATTACTAAGCGGATTAAGGAGCATGACGTGCCGTTAGGTCATCGGTCAGCAGGGCTTCGTCCGCCCCCGACGCTGTGCTGGTGCAGGCGGGGAGGGGTGTGGGTCAGCACCTCACAGCCAGCCCTCCAGGGGAGAAAGCCCTCCTTTCTAGCGTTGGCCCATCTCTGTGGGACAAACACTGCGGAACGCCAGAGCCCGCTTCACGGGACGTGGGGATGGGAAGACATGGGCAGGACTGGCTCCCTCCTGCACGTCAGTGTCTGGCGGCCAAAGAGAGGAAGACTCAGTCGCCTTCATCCAGGAACTCTGAAGCTCTCTGGGAAGACAGATGTGTGCACAGGTCCCTGGAAGGCCACATGGTTAGCGCAGTAACAGAGTTTGCCGTGGAGGATCATGGCAGCCCCCAGCCCAGCCCGGGGAAGAGTCAGGGGGGGCTGCCTGCAGGCAGCGGCACTTGGGGAGCCTGGAGT
>SJYT01063686.1:628632-698612 GCA_006410635.1 Cephalophus harveyi
GGGGCGCCGGAGAAGCAAGTGAGTGGAGGTGGATGCGCATGCGTGGGGTAGGGAGACTCTCAAGGAGTCTGGACCACCCTGGGGCCACAGGTTGGCCCTGGACTTCACGGAGGCCACAGGGCCCTGGTCAGGGATCTGGAGAAGCTTCATGGCCACAGGACCGGGTCATTGGGCCTTAGCAGAGCCCACTGGCCTGCCAGCTCTGTGTCCCCTTGAGCCCCACACAGGAGGGCAGGCCCTCATCCCGTGTCATCTTTCCTTTAGATGGTACCCGACATGCTGCTCATCAGACTGGTGCAGGAGCGCCTGAAGGAAGAGGACTGCATCAGGAGGGTGAGAAGCCGTGCGCGGAGCCGGGTGGTGGGGGCTGGGGGGCTCCAGAGGGCGGGGCTCTGTCACCAGATGAAGGAGGGTCGGAGCTCGGGGCTGCGTGTTCGTGTCCCAGAGCAGAGATGACCTGCAGAGAAGGGTGCAGCTCTGAAGTCTGGCGAAGGTCAGAGTGTGCACGTGGGCTTCACCTGGGATGGAGGAAAAGCAACAGGGAGGAACCTGGGGAGCCGTCAGGCCCCTGTAGGGATAAGCTGGATCGCTGCACAGGGCCGAGGCCGTGCAGGCCCGGGGCGCCTGGACCTGCTGGGGCCCAGGCAGGGCTGGGGCCTAGTTCTCACTCCGCCCCCGCTCTCTCACTAGTCCTCTTCCCCAGACCCCGTGACCCCAGAGGGCCAGGTCCGGTGAGGCCCTTGGTGGAGGTTGGTCCCCTGGGGTGTGGGCAGGTGCGCGGGGGCCAGGGATTGTGACCTTGTGATTCATAAAAAGAAATACATGTTTCATCTTCATCCAATGTATCAATTGTTGGAATTTTTTTCTAGTATTCCATCTTAATTTTTTCTTGTGTTTTTTTTTTTTTTTCTATCTCTCTCTTTTTTTAAAGTGAATGACCTAGTGATTACAATATGCAGACTTAGATTTCCAGTCTGTTTCGAGTCGGTTTTGCCATTTCAGGTGGAACATACAATATAGACCTCTTCCGTCTCTTGGTGTAGCTGCCGTGTGTATTGTATCTATATGCACCAAGACCCCATCAGGCAGATGTTATCATTTTTGCTCTCAGTCATCAAACATGTTTTAAAAACTCAAGAGAGTCGTTTCTTGTATTTATCCAGGTATTTACCATTTCTCTTGTTCTCCATTCCTAATGTTGCAAGTGTCCCTTTCTGTCTGAAAAGCTTCTTTGAGCAATTCTTCTGGAGTAGGCTTTTCTTTCATCTGAGAACATCTTTATTCATTTTTTTAAGTTATTTTTTTATTTTTTGATTGAGCCCCGCAGCATGTGGAATTTTAGTTCCTGGCCCCCTGCAGTGGAAGCACAGAGTCTTACCGCTGGACCACCAGCAAGGTCCTGAGAATGTCTTTATTTTGCCTTCATTCCTGAAGGATGTTTTTTTCTGGATTCAGAATCCTAGATCAACAATTTTTTCTTTCAACACTTTATAAATGTTCCATTTTAGCACTGTGGTTTCTGGTGAAAATCTATAGTCATTAGAACTCTTACAAATACCACATCTTTTCTCTCTTGCTGCTTTCAAGATTGTTTTCTTTAACTTTCAGTAGTTTAACTATGATACGTCTGGGTATCATGATACTATTCTTTGCAGAGTTTGCTAAATTCCTTGAATTTGTGAGTTTACGTTTTTCTTCAAGCTTGGGAAGTTTCCAGTCCTGTCTTCCCCGCATAATTTTCCACACCGTTCTCTTTCTCTTGGCTCCTTCCGAGACCCCAGTGGCATGAAGGTCAGGTCAGACTGTCGGTGTTCCCTCACGTTCCCTCACTAAGGCTCTATTCTTTTTTTCCTCTCTGTTGATAAGATTTCGTCATTTGTATTGAACTAGCTTCGGGCTCATTAAATCTCTTCTCTCTCATCTGAATTCTACTGTTGAGCTCATCCATTGAGTTTTAAATTCTGATTATTGTATTTTTCAGTTCTGAAAGCTCCGGTTGGTTCTTCTCTCTTCCTTCTGTTCTTGGCTGAGACTTGCAATGTGTCCATTCATTTACTTGGAGCTCTGTTGTTGCGGTTGTTTAAATAATAGCAGCTTTCGTGTCTCGTCTGATAATTCTAACGCTGGAATCGTGTTGGTAGTGGTGTCTGATATCTTTTCCCACGTGAGATGAATTTGTCCTGGTTCTCCCTGTGCTTAGTAATTTTTAAAATTCTTTGTTTATTTATTTATGGCTGGGCTGGATCCTTGCTGCTTCGCGAGCTTTTCTCTACTCGCAGCAAGTGGAGGCCACCCTCCAGCTGCGGTGCACGGCCTTCTCACTGTGGTGACTTCTCCTGTCGTGGCAAACAGACTCCAGAGCACGGGCTTCGTGGTTTCAGCTCCCAGACCCAGCTGCCCCGTGGCATGTGGGATCCTCCTGGACCAGGGGTCGAGCCTGTGTCTCCGGTATTAGCAGGCGGCTTCTTTACCACTGAGCTGCCAGTGAAGCCCTGCCATGTTCCTGTAATTTTGTATCCTGAATGGTCAAAATGCTGCTCTGAGGCTCTGAGTCCTGCTTGAATTCCATGGCAAACGTTGACATTTTTGTCTTAGCAAATGACTGGCCCAGTTGGGCTCCGGTCACGAGTTCTAGCCACCTTCTCTGGGTTGTGGTTCCACCTCAGCTCTCAAGCCTTTGCGGTGTTGTGCGGGTCTCTCCTGCTCTGTGCTGGGGATGCCACTCGGAGGGGCCTGGGCACTGGTCTGTGCTGTGGCTGATTTCTCAGGGAGGCTGGAAGGCTGGGGTCGGGCCTGTGTGTGTGCAGCTCGGGAGTGACCAGGAGTCCGTAAACGACCGTCTCATCGCTTTCCTGTGCGCCCCCTCTGCCGTCTTCCTGGTGACCTCCGGTTCCCTGGTTTCCCTTTATTTGGCCTCTCGGTCAGAAAGCTGGGCCTTGATCTCCCTGGCTCTCAGCTTTCCTGTGACTACACCTGGACCAGAGCCAAGTGCTGGGAGCTCAGCGAGAGGGGACGCGTGGGGCTTTGCCGCGTTCTCTGGGCCTGGAGGGGGGGGCCTGGAGGGGGGAGCCCTGCGCCTACGGAGTGCGAGGCCCCTGCAGCCCCCTTGCCACTGTGACTATAGCAGGAAGGCCTCACGGCAGGAGTGCAAAGAAGCAGAGAAGAGAGCACAGGGAGGTTCCCCCACTCTCTCTGCATCTCGCGAGTCCCCTTTCGTATTGCTCAAGCCAGAAAGAGGGGCTCCCGGCCCGTCTCTGTCCCTCCCTATGGTTCAACTCAGGTTTCAGGCCGCCTGGAGAGACCAGGCCGGGGGTACTGGTTTTGTGGGATCTTGCAACCTGGTCTTCTTCCCCAGTTCTCCTATTACGATATACTTCCTGGGTCCTGATGGAGTGCCCCCTTGTATTCCATCCATGCGTTATAGCTGCTGTCCGTGGAGGTGACAGGGTAGGGACGGTTTTTTCCTTCTTGCCCAGAACCAGAACCCATATGCGTTTTAAAATATGTGCATGTATTTTTAAAAGATGTGTGCCTGCGCTTGTGTACACACATGCACACATGTGCACACACTTGCTTAAATGATGGTGAGGCCCCCATCTGGTAAGACACCTGGGCTCCTCCCCTGGGCACTGGTGAAGGAGTGGCAGCTTTCACAGCCTTGCTCTGCATGGTCCTCGGCCTTGTGGGTCTAAATCACAAGAGAGCCACAAGTTAACTGCAGTTTGAGTTTCAAAGTCTGGTCTGAACAGGCGGATTTCCTCTGACTTCAAACTGTTCCTGTGAGTAGGTGGTCTTCCACCGCCCAGGAATAGGCAGGTGCCCAGAGCTCCAAGGCCAATCTACATCAGCGGGGAGACACAAGCCAGATAGTAAATATTTTAGCCTTTGCATACAGTCTGTGTTGCAATTACTCAACTCTGATGTCATGTGAAAGCAGCCATATATGATACACAAATGAAAGGGCATGGTTTGTTCCAATAAAACTTTATTTATAAAAACAGGCAGCAGGCTATAGTTTGCCTCTCCAGGCCCAGAGAACACGGCAAAGCCCCCCGAGTCTCCTCTCGCTGTCCTAGCACTTGGCTCTGATCGCAAGTGTAGTCACAGGAAAACTGTGACAGAGCCAGGCAGATCAAGGCCCAGCTTTCTGACCGAGAGGCCAAATTCATGTCCTAACTGGTACTTTCACGTGATGATAAAGACACTTTTGCTCTGTCTCTTCAGTTCTAAGTAAAAAGCAAACTTCCACCTTCCAGCAATATTAGGAGAAAGGCCACTTAACCATAGACTTTCATGGTAAGACTTTCATGGCAACCAAGTCCCCTCCTTGTGACCCGGCTCCCAAGTCCCCCGGCTTCCTTCCGCCCACTCTAGTTGAGCGCCCACCGCAGAGACTGCATCGTCCTTCCTGCTGGGACCTACCTCCTCCCCAGCACATCTTCCTCCTCAAGCCCCCGTGAGCTCGCTGGTCCCCTGGGTCCTGGGCTCTCCACCTCCCACTGGAGACAGAGTCTCACGTGACCAAAGCAAGGTTGACCAAGAAGGCTGGTGATGGGGCCACAAACAGGCCCAGGGGAGTTTTAGAAAAGGCAGAGGAACCAGAGATCAAATTGCCAGCATCCGCTGGATCATTGAAAAAGCAAAAGAGTTCCAGAACAACATCTATTTCTGCTTTATTGACTATGCCAAAACCTTTGACTGTGTGGATCACAATAAACTGTGGAAAATTCTGAAAGAGATGAGCTTACCAGACCACCTGATCTGCCTCTTGAGAAACTTGTATGTGGGTCAGGAAGCAACACTTAGAACTGGACATGGAACAACAGACTGGTTCCAAATAGGAAAAGGAGTACGTCAAGGCTGTATACTGTCACCCTGCTTATTTAACTTATATGCAGAGTACATAATGAGAAATGCTGGGCTGGAGGAAGCACAAGCTGGAATCAAGATTGCCAGGAGAAATATCAATAACCTCAGTTATGCAGATGACACCACCCTTATGGCAGAAAGTGAAGAACTAAAGAGTCTCTTGATGAAAGTGAAAGAGGAGAGTAAAAATGTTGGCTTAAAGCTCAACATTCAGAAAACTAAGATCATGGGATTTGGTCCCATCACTTCATGACAAATAGATGGGGAAACAGTGGAAACAGTGGCTGACTTTATTTTTCTGGGCTCCAGCATCACTGCAGATGGTGACTGCAGCCATGAAATTAAAAGACGCTTACTCCTTGGAAGGAAAGTTATGACCAACCTAGACAGCATATTAAAAAGCAGAGACATTACTTTGCCAACCAAGGTCCGTCTAGTCAAGGCTATGGTTTTTCCAGTAGTCATGTATGGATGTGAGAGCTGGACTGTGAAGAAGGCTGATCGCCGAAGAATTGAAGCTTTTGAACTGTGGTGTTGGAGAAGACTCTTGAGAGTCTCTTGGACTGCAAGGAGATCCAAACAGTCCATCCAAAAGGAGATCAGTCCTGGGTGTTCATTGGAGGTGAAACTCCAGTACTTTGGCCACCTGATGCCAAGAGCTGATTCATTTAAAAAGACCCTGATGCTGGGAAAGACTGAAGGCGGGAGGAGAAGGGGATGACAGGATGAGATGGCTGGATGGCATCACCAACTCAACGAACATGGGTTTTGATGGACTCCGGGAGTTGGTGATGAACAGGGAGGCCTGGCATGCTGCGGTTCATGGGGTCACAAAGAGTCGGACACGACCGAGCAACCAAACTGACTGACTGACTGTGCTGTCCAATGTATCTTGTGTAGCTCATTTTATAAATGATTGTTTGTACCTCCTCATCCCCTACCCCATCTTGTTCCCTCTCCCCTCGTCTCCTCTCCTCTCTTCCCACCAGTTTGTTCTCAGTTTCTTCGTTGTTACATTCACTAGTTTGTTGTATTTTTTTAGACTCCACGTATAAGTGATATCACGGAGAAGGTGAAGGCACCCACTCCAGTGCTCTTGCCTGGAAAACCCCATGGATGGAGGAACCTGGTGGGCTGCAGTCCACGGGGTCGCTAAGAGTCAGACACAACTGAGCGACTTCACTTTCACTTTTCACTTTCATGCACTGGCGGAGGAAATGGCAACCCACTCCAGTGTTCTTGCCTGGAGAATCCCAGGGATGGGGGAGTCTGGTGGGCTGCCATCTATGGGGTCGCACAGAGTCGGACACGACTGAAGCGACTTAGCAGCAGCAGCAGCATAAGTGATATGATACAGAATTTGTCTTTCTCCATCTGATTTATTTCACTTAGCATAATGCCCTCCAAGTCGTTCATGTTGCTGCAGGTTTCTTTCTTTTTTATGGCTGAGTGATACTCCATTGTATACATGCACCATATCTTCTTTATCCATTCATCTGTTGATGGACACTTAGGTGGTTTACCTGTCTTTGCAATTGTAAGTAATGCTGCTATCAACATTGGGGTGTATGCATCTTTTCAAATTAGTGTTTTGGGGGTTTTTTGGATGTATATCCAGGAGTGGAAATACTGGGTCACATGGTAGTTCTATTTTTAGTTTTTTGAGAAATTATATTGTTTTCCATAGTGGTTGCACCAGTTTATGTTCATGAGGGCTATATTTAAAAGCCTAGCTGGGAAACTTTCCTGGTGGCCCAGTGGTTAAGTCTCCATGCTTCCAATGTATGAAGGCATTCCAGGTGCTTGAGTTCGATGCCTGGTCAGGGAACTAGGATCCTATATACCATGCAGTGTGACCAAAACAAATAAAATGAAAGCACATCTGGACACAGCGTGGCCGATCAGCAAATTCCATGTGCCCAGAGCTCCTGGCAGCAGAATGTCTGCCTGACTGGCAGTGGCCGTGAACGCGTACACGGGGAGCATGCCTTCAGTTCCTGTCCCAGCTCCTGGGACCTGCTCGGGAGCCACAGTCACAGCCCTGCCGAACTGCAGCCCCGGTGGGCGTGGCTCCCTGGGTGGAGGCCAGAGCTCCCTGCAGGCGCTTGTCCGTTCATCCATTCGTTCCCGTGTGCGCCAGATGCCAAGACTGTGAGCAACAGAGTGAGACGCCTGCTCTCAAGGAGCACAGATTCCAGCTGTGGGGAGACAGATGACAAACCAGATGAGACGTGCAGTCAGATGTCAGCTAGAGATGGGCGCCTGGGAGGACACGCTTCCAGAAAGAGGGCCCGGCAGATACCCAGCAGAGAGGTGTGTCTAGGAGAAGGGAGGGAGGGCCCTGGAGGACCCTCCCCAGCCCAGACCCCTGAGCTGTGCAGAAGGCCAAGGGCGGGGGGAGGCGTGCTGGGAGGAAGGGGAGAGAGGGAGCAGCCAGTGTCATGCCGTCGACGACCTTGAACCGACTGACGTGAAAGCCAGGCATCTGGACGCCGAGTGACCCTCAGAGACGCCAGCCTTCCCAGTCTCAAAACATTCCAAACAGTCTTAATTTGTGAAGGTTATTTATCTAAGTGACTGTTTCCAGGGTGTAAACGTTCAGCCTAGACTTCAGAGGCATGGAATCGGGAGGATGGATGGTTGGGTGAGTCTCACTGGTGAGTCAAACCCCCTGGAACCCATGACACAAAGATCCAGCCACAATCCAGACACAGGAGCCAGACAATCATATGATTGTCTATGTAAAAGTTTTTTTGATCTTGGTAAGTTACTGAGTCTTTGTTTCTGGGGAAAACATGATGGCACTCTG
The DNA here is from genome assembly GCA_006410635.1 of Cephalophus harveyi. Taxonomy (NCBI): domain Eukaryota; kingdom Metazoa; phylum Chordata; class Mammalia; order Artiodactyla; family Bovidae; genus Cephalophus; species Cephalophus harveyi. The sequence continues at coordinate 636,311 of SJYT01063686.1, forward strand.
TGATTTTAGCTGGGCATCCCATTTGTCCTTGGTGATCTAGAATAGTCTCTAAACACACATTTAACTCCTATAAGCCTTTCTTGAGCTTATGCAAGCCTGGCTGCACAGCTGCAGCGTGGACACAGCGTGAGACCAGGCATCTCAAGTCCTCACCAGCAGCTGCATCGTCATCAAAGTGGTCAGAACACTCACGACTATTATTCATTAATCACATCATAAGTGGTGCTCCTACTATTCATGATGTACTATACGACTCTGTTGTGCGTTATGCTGAACACCTGGTTGAGTTAAAACTATTTGTCATATTATCGTCGTCGTTCACTGCCTAGGTCTTGTCCCACTCTTTGCGACCCCATGGACTGCAGCACGCCAGGCTTCCCTGTTCCTTCAGTGTCTCCTGGAGTTTGCTCAGGTTCATGTCCATTGAGTCGGTGATGCCATCCAACCATCTCATTCTCTGTCATCCACTTCTCCTCTTGCCCTCAACCTTTCCCAGCATCAGGGTCTTTTCCAGGGAGTCAGCTCTTCGCATCAGGTGGCCAAAGTGTTGGAGCTTCAGCTTCAGCCTCAGTCCTTCAAATGAATATTCAGGATCACAGCATTGTCATGGCAAAGGGGCCTGTGGAACTCAGTGAATCTCTGAGCCACGCCGTGCAGGGCTACCCAGGACAGACACATCATAGTGAAGAGTTCTGACAAAAAGTGGCCCACTGGAGGAGGGAATGGCAAACCAGTCCAGTTGTTGCAGGGAGAACCCCACGCACAGTATGAAAAGGCAAAAAGATCTAATAGTGGAAGGTAATTATCCTTATCATTGGTGTTTTGGTGATGGTGGAGTTGTCTGGACACCAGACAAAGGCTTGGGAGGCCGGTCTGGCGCCTCGTGCCCTGCTCCTCCCGTGAGGACACAGTGCAGACGGGCTGTGCCGACCGCGCCGCTGACGGCGACCCCTGACTGGGGTCTGGGACTGAGGGCCGGGCTCCTGCTCTTGTTCAATCTGTGCAGCAGCCCAGCAGAGGCGGGGCTGTCATCGTCCATGTTTTAGGGATGCAGCATCTTAAGGCTTTCAGGGTCTTGCCCAGCGTCCCCACAGTCAGCCCCCGAACCAAGATGTTTTTGGCCCCTCTGTTCATGTCTGATCATTGCTCGGCTGTCTCTCTCCAGCGAGTACCTCACCTTCCTCCACTTCTGTGTCTCCACTGGGCTCAGATTTGTGCTCTAGAGCTCCTTCTAGCCTGACATTCTGATTCTGATCATGTCCAGGCCATTGTTACCTGCCAAGTAAAGAAATAACTCCTTTAATTTGTTTTAAAATTTCTTCTGAGCTTCCAGGGGCATCCAGTACCTTTTTCATCTCTTCCCAGTGGAGACAGAATTTCAAGAGGAAGAGGAAAGGCGCCTAATTATGTGCTCTGTTCGTTGAGAAACAAAACAAACCCTCATCCAAAATAAACAGGCTTTCTTGCTTATATGCATATTCATTTGTATGGTAATTATTATTATTTAGCTACACAGGGACTGGATGGGTAATTCAGAGCACAGAGAGGAGGCAGGGAGCAGTGTTCAGGGAAAAAGATGCAATCACAACCCGCCAGAGTTCTCTGTTAATGTTGCCTTTTTCCCTTTTTTTCTTTTTGTTTTTTTTTTTTTTGTCTAATGCAACACTCTTTGAACTGGCCACCAAATATATTAAAGAAAGAGAAATTAGCGCTTTGTATTGGAATTATCGAAAGCAGGTGGGCGCTACATGTCAGGGACCCATTGCCTTTTCTTTAGGGGCAGCCGAGTTCTTGGAGTCCAAGAGTGTCTGGTGCTTAAGACCATGTCTGTAGGGCCAGGGGAGCCAAGAAGTGAGGCAGGGGGTTCACGAAGTCTGGCGGAGGCTCAACATCAGAGAGATTCCAAACCTCACCTTCACCTCCATAGTCAGCTCCACTGTTTGTTTTTTTTCTCTTTAATGTGTTTATGTCTTTGATTGTGCCCACTCTTAGTTGCAGCATGTGGAAACTAGTTTCCTGACCAGGGATGCAACCCAGGCCCCCTGCATTGGGAGCCCAGAGTCTTAGCCACTGGACCACCAGGGAAGTCCCCCTCCACTGTTCTTTGGATTACTAAGAAACCCTTTCCCTCTTTGGCCCCTAATCCATCTCCCACAGCTACCAGGGTTTCTTCCTAATCCTTTCTTCGTATTGCTTCTGGAGGGGTTGTTTTTAAAAAATGAACGAATTTATTTCTTCACTGCAGAATGTTCAGCTCAGTTCAGTTTAGTTGCTCAGTCATGTCCGACTCTTTGCAACTCCATGAGCCACAGCACGCCAGGCCTCCCTGTCCATCACCAACTCCCGGAGACCACCCAAACCCATGTCGATCGAGTCAGTGATGCCATCCAACCATCTCATCCTCTGTCATCCCCTTCTCCTCCTGACTTCAATCTTTCCCAGCATCAGGGTCTTTTCAAATGAGTCAGCTCATTGCATGAGGTGGCCAAAGTACTGGAGTTTCAACTTCAACATCAGTCCTTCCAATGAACACCTAGGACTGATCTCCTTTAGGATGGACTGGTTGGATCTCCTTGCTGTCCAAGGGACTCTCAAGAGTCTTCTCCAACACCCCAGTTCAAAGCATCAATTCTTTGGCGCTCAGCTTTCTTTATAGTCCAATTCTCACATCCATACATGACCACTGGAAAAACCATAGCCTTGACTAGACGGACCTTTGTTGGCAAAATAATGTCTCTGCTTTTTAATATGCTGTCTAGGTTGGTCATAACTTTCCTTCCAAGGAGTAAGCGTCTTTTAATTTCATGATTGCAATCACCATCTGCAGTGATTTTGGAGGCCCCCAAAACAAAGTCAGCCACTGTTTCCCCATCTATTTGTCATGAAGTGATGGGACCAAATGCCATGATCTTAGTTTTCTGAATGTTGAGCTTTAAGCCAACTTTTTCACTCTCCACTTTCACTTTCATCAAGAGGCTCTTTAGTTCTTCTTCACTTTCTGCCATAAGGGTGGTGTCATCTGCATATCTGAGGTTATTGATATTTCTCCCAGCAATCTTGGTTCCAGCTTGTGTTTCTTCCAGTCCAGCGTTTCTCATGATGTACTCTGCATATAAGTTAAATAAACAGGGTGACAAGATACAGCCTTGACATACTCCTTTTCCTATTTGGAACCAGTCTGCTGTTCCTTGTCCAGTTCTAAGTGTTGCTTCCTGACCTGCATACAGGTTTCTTAAGAGGCAGGTCAGGTGGTCTGGTATTCCCATCTCTTTCAGAATTTTCCACAGTTTATTGTGATCCACACAGTCAAAGGTTTTGGCATAGTCAATAAAGCAGAAATAGATGTTTTTTTGGAACTCTCTTGCTTTTTTCTTGATCCAGTGGATGTTGGCAATTTGATTTCTGGTTCCTCTGCCTTTTCTAAAACCAGCTTGAACATCTGGAAGTTTATGGTTCACGTATTGCTGAAGCCTGGCTTGGAGAATTTTGAGCATTACTTTACTAGCGTGTGAGATCAGTGCAACTGAGCAGTAGTTTGAGCATTCTTTGGCATTGCCTTTCTTTGGGATGGGAATGAAAGCTGACCTTTTCCATTCCTGTGGTCACTGCTAAGTTTTCCAAATTTGCTAGCATATTGAGTGGAGCATTTTCACACCATCATCTTTCAGGATTTGAAATAGCTCAATTGGAATTCCATCACCTCCACTAGCTTTGTTCATACTGATGCTTCCTAAGGCCCACTTGACTTCACATTCCAGGGTGTCTGGCTCTAGGTGAGTGATTATCTGGGTCGTGAAGATCTCTTTTGTACAGTTCTTCTGTGTATTCTTGCCACCTCTTCTTAATATCTTCTGCTTCTGTTAGGTCCCTACCATTTCTGTCCTTTATTGAGCCCATCTTTGCACGAAATGTTCCCTTGGTATCTCTAATTTTCTGGAAGAGATTTTTAGTGTTTCCCGTTCTATTGTTTTCTTCTATTTCTTTGCATTGATCACTGGGGAAGGCTTTCTTATCTCTCCTTGCTATTCTTTGGAACTCTGCATTCAAATGGGTATATCTTTCCTTTTCTCCTTTGATTTTTGCTTCCCTTCTTTTCACAGCTATTTGTAAGGCAGAATGTTCACATGGTTCAAAATTCAAAATGTTCCCAGTCTTCCTCAAGCTCCTGTCCCCCAGCCACCTGGCTCCCCTCCTGGAGAGGTGTTGATATTCTGTGGACAGCATGTTTTGCAGAAGATTATTTTATACTTAGAGAAGTATAAAAGCACAAATGCCAGAGAAGCATTTGTCTTTATTTTTTTTTTTTGAGTTATGGTACCGATTTGTTTTTTTCATTTTTTAATTGGAGTATAGTTGATTTACTATGTTGTGTTAGTTTCAGATGTACAGCAAAGTGATTCAGTTATACGTACATGTATATTAATTCTTGTTTAGATTCTTTTCTCCTATGGGTTATCACAGAGTGTTGAGGAGGGTTCCCTGTGCCGCACAGCAGGTCCTTGTTGGTTATCTGTCTTGTATGTAGCAGCGTGTTTGTGTTCCTCCCAACCTCCTGATTTATCCTTCCCCCCACGTTTCCTCTTTGGAAACCATAAGTTTGTTTTTGATATCTGTAAGTGTGTTTCTGTTTTGTGAATAAGTTCATTTGTATGATTTTTAAAAATTAGATTCCATCTATGAGTGGTATCATACAGTATTTGTCTTTCTCTTTCTGACTTACTTCCAATAATCTCTAGGTCCATCCATGTTGCTGCAAGTGGCATTATTTCATTCTTTTTTATGGCTGAATACTATTCCATTATATATATATATATATATATATGCACACACACCACATCTTTATCCCTTCCTCTGTCGATGGACAGTTAGGCTGCGTCCATGTCTAGGCTATTGTGAATAGTGCTGCAGTGAACATTGGGGTGTATGTATCTTTTTGGATCATGGTTTTCTCCGAATATATGCCCAGAGTGGGATTGCTGGACTGTGTATATGTGTGTTAATTGCTCAGTCGTGTCTGGCTCTTGCAACTCCATGGAGTATAGCCCACTGGGCTCCTCTGTCCATGAAATTCTCCAGGCAAGAATACTGGAGTGGGTAGCCATTCCCTTCTCCAGGGGCTCTTCCTGACTCAGGGATCGAACCCAAGTCTCCTATATTGGCAGGCGGGTTCTTTACCGCAGGGCAACCGGGGAAGCCTCTGGTGTGATTGCATTGCGTTATCTAAGACTTCGCCATAGCAGATGAGAGAGGAAGAGTCTCCTTGCTGGCCACTGCGTTGAAGAAGCCTGTAGGGGCCTCCTGGAGGACCCAGTGGCAGTCCCCAGCCTCTAGCCAGCAAGGAACTAGAGCCCTCAGTCGCAGAGCGGCATGGAAGGAAATTCTTCCACAGCCTGAGCTTGGACGCAGTTGGATCTGGAAGCACTTCTTCCCCAGTGTGGCCTCCAGATACAAGTGCAGCCCGCTGACACCTCGATGGCCAAGATGCCAGCAGAGGACCCAGCTCAGCAGGGCTCGGACTCCCCATCCCTGGAACCATGGGGTGAGTGTGTGGTTTGAAGCCCTAAGGTTGTGGTCGTTTGTTACAGAGCAACAGAAAACGAACGCACCCGCGCTCTCGCCATTGAGACAGCCCACCGCTCCTGCCTCGCAGCTGGCCAGCTGCGTCTTAATTCTTCACGTCAGGGCAGAGTCCCTTCTTCAGGCAGACTGTTGCCGGAGCCCACAGCACCCTTCTCTCCTCTGTGAGTTCTGTGAGGGCAAGGTCCCGTCTGTGCCAGTCACCACAAATCCCACAGCAACTCCCATGGTACCTGGGTACAGACTCAGGAAATATCTACGAAATGAATGAACAAAGGAATGCCATTCACGTAATTCCATGAAATTTGTTCCCAACTTGCTGTTGGCCCAAGGAGGGGAAGGTGTTTAAAATCCATCCAGCGTGCTCCATGGAATGTGAATGTTCTAGTCTTGTCGGTAGGAATAGACGATTCCGTCTGAAGATTATTTACCATTATCAGCGCTTTCACGAAAAGGCTGATGTTTGGCCGTGGTCTCCTCTAGCTCGACCAGGCTCGGGGTTCCAGTGTTTGGAACCTGCCTTCGCTTGGGGCTTGGCATCCTGTGCTGAGGCTCCCTGTGTCCTCCTCCTTCTCTCTAATCGCCTGTGACAGGGACAGACCACCCAGGCACTTGATTTTGAAATAGCAAATAACCGCATTTCGTAGAAGTTGCTGTGCCTGGTGGATGAATTTCAATCTGTCTCACCAACTTTCTTAAAAACAAATTTCTTGAAAATATTCATGCCTAAAACCTTTTCTGAAAGGGGAAACTGAGGCCCAGATGGGGGAAGGGGCTTAGCCTAGATCAGGGGACCCGTGGGCCAGGATAGGTGTGGACCATCCCTTCTCCTGGCTGCCAGGCCGGGCTCTAGCCCAGGACTCAGTGATCTTGTGCCGGCTCTTTGACAAAGGCATGTCCATGTCCCCAGGATCAGACCGAGTTGGAATGTGACCGTCCAGACGTATCTGGTCCAGGAGGGAAAGAAGAAATGCTTGCATGGAGGGTCAGCCGCCTCCCCCAGCTGTGGGGAGGGAACGGCTGTGACCGATTGTAAAGGCTCATCAGACAGTGGGCGTTTCATCACCCCGAAAAGGCAGAGGCCTCCGCAGATGGCTCATGTCCACCTCTGCTGGCCCTCGCATACCTGGGCTGGGGGCGGCAGCAGGACCCGGCCCCGGTGGCTGGGTGTGGGCGCCCTGGGGCTGCAGGCAGGCTGAGAGGGCTCTGGGGGCGCAGCCCAGTGTACAGCCCCGAGCCTGGCCCGAGGCCCACGAGGCAGGGTTCCCTGCTTTCCTGGTGAGGTGAACGGGCGAGAGCAGCAGGGAGCTGCCGCCTCCGTGGTCACCCTGGGCGCTAGGGCGGGGCCTCTGCTCTCCGGGTCCGGTGGGCTCCAACCCATCAGTGAGCCTGCAGCGTGATTCCAGAATTGTTCTGGTGAGTTCTTCAGCGTCCCACACCTACATAGATGAGAGCTAACAGTTAATTGTAGTGCCTGGGGCTGAAACAGCGACACCTCAGAGCCAGCTGGAGCCTCCCTGCCCCGGCTTCTGTCCATATGTCGTGGCTTTTCTTCCCTCCTCTGAGCTGCCACGTGGGCTGGAGTTCAGGGCTCTGGAGGTTAGGGGTGCTTCTTACCGGGCGTCAAGCTGGAAGGCCCTGCAGGCTGGGCCGGGCTGGGCAGCCGCCCTTAGTGGGAGCGAGGCGGGGGTCAGCATGCTGGGGGCTCCCGTGGTGGCCAGCGCCCTCCGCAGCCGTGCTCCATGACACAGCACCTCTCCTTTCCGTTTCCCAAACCAGGGTGCTCGGAGTCCCGCCCACCGAGTGGATAGCCCACCGTGATAGCACAGACTCCCCTGCTGTATCTGCGTCCCCCCCGGGGTGGCCAAGCAGAGGCCTGCGTTCAGGGTGCTGAGTTCTCACCATCATCTCCTCATCCCCAGCCCTGGGTCAGGAAGTCTTCCCAATGCCCCCACCAAAAGCAAAGGCCCCCAAAACAGAACCTGTCCCCCCAGGACTGTGGTTCGTTCAATGGAATGTAGCCAGGCCCCGACTTCAGCGGGTTCAGAGAATGCCGCCTCGCCCCAGGACTCGTCGGCCTCTGAGAGGGTGGCAAAGATCAGGAAGGAGGCAAACGGAGGCCAGAACCAAGCCCCGCACGGGTGCCGGGGCCACCGCGGGTCCACCAGGAGGGAGGCACACTCGCGGCTCGCCCGCCTCGCCCTGCCCACGCCGCGGGCGTCACTGCCACACTTGTGCGGTCTGGACGACCGTCCTGCGAGGTTTCTACACCCAAGACTGCTGGGCACTCCTGTGCGGCAGGGAGCGTCCTCGGTCCCGTGGGGGACGGCAGAATGAAGGAACCGGTGCCCGCTTTCACGGGCCGGTGCTAGCGGTGCAGGTAGGCCTGGAGCACTGACTCCTCCTGCGGCGCAGAGCAGGAAGCTGCAGCACCAGACCCGCTGCCGGTGTAGAGGAAGGACACGGTGCTGCCTGGAGGAGGACCGCTCGCTCTTCAGACAGACGTCCTGCAAGCTCAGAGTCTGCTCCACGTCGTCTCCCTCCTTAAACTGGAGTGACGCCGCCGAAGGCAAACCTCTGACCACAGCCCCTGCTTCCTAAGTCAGGGAGAAGATCCCCAAGGCAGACTGGAAGGGGGGTCGCTCCCCACCCCCAGTGACCAATGCCACGTGGAGGCCTTTCCTTTACAGAAAACGGCAAGCGAGCCTCTGCGTTCACAGGTTAACTTCTTTTTGAAAGTGAAAGTTGCTCAGTTGTGACCGACTCTTTGTGACCCCATGGTCTATACAGTCCATGGAATTCTCCAGGCCAGAATACTGGAGTGGGTAGCCTTTCCTTTCTCCAGCGGATCTTCCCGACCCAGTAATCAACCCGGAGTCTCCTGCATTGCAGGCGGATTCTTCTTTTTAATCTCATTCAATATACTGGAGACATTCATTTATTTCATGAGAAAGGAGGTGATGCTGGAGCATACTTTTTTAAAGGTTGTTTGTTTTTAATTTGATGTGGACCATTTTAAGTCTTCACTGAATTTGTTACAGTAGTGCTTCTGTTTTATGTTTTGGTTTTCTGGCCGAGAGGCGTGTGGGATCTGAGCTCTCCGGCTCCGGCGCTGGGACTCATGCTGCCTGCATTGAAGGTGAAGTCTTACCGGACCCCCAGGGAAGTCCCGCATACTTTTGACTGTGGAACCAAAAGTTTAAAATTTACATGGCAGGTTTCTAGAGTCTTGTTTATTTTTTCCTCTTTGCTCTCAGATTTATGCTTCCCTGCCCGTAACAGGAGTCCGTATTTTATGGTTGAACTGCTGTCGGAGTGGAGGAGCCCGAATCTGGTCTGCAGAACCACCCGCTGTTTGTTTTATTTCTCCTGGCGGTGTCATTGGGCTGGCATTAATTACCAGGCTCCCGTCCTCCGACAGAGGGAACGCAGAAACTTCCTGCCGCTGTTCTGATGCTCGCGGGTTGGTAGATGTCACCCGCGGCCTCTGAGGAGTGCGGGTTTATTGATCCACAGCTTTGCTGAGGCCCGGGGCTGTGCGTTCCTCTTGTCCAGAAGCAGCCAGGATGGCGGGGCCTCCGAGGGCGGGTCTGAACTCCACTCGAAAAACTTCTGGCCTGCATCGCCGTGCAGCAGGGCTCTGGGGCCCAGGGCGGGTGCGGGCAGAGCCCAGTGAGGATCCCCTTGTGGGTCCCTTGCTTGTGGGTATTTCTGGACCCTTTGTGGTGTGATGTCGGGCTTGTTGGTGGCACATGTGGGCCACCTGTCTGCACACTGAGCAGCAGCGTCCAGGTGCTATGTGGGCAGTGGGTCCCGCGACGCTCTCAGGACCCCTCTCGCTGCCGTCGGGGAGGAAGAGGAGATGACTGCAACGTGGGGCAGAGCCCGACGTTCTAGCCCCAGAGAGCACTGGAGAGGCCCAGTGGTACCGGAGACAGGACTGGACTTGGGCCCACCAGCCACGTCGCCCTTGGCTGGATGATGGACCCAGAGGCTGCAACAGGAGGCCTGCCCCACCCTGAGAGCTGGAAGCGGCCCCCGGAGGGCGGCGCCGAAGGGCACCCTCCGTCCCCCAGGGCCAGGCTCTTGGTGTGACTTAGTTTTCCGGTCAAGGGTCAACCCAGAAAAGCATGGCATGTGCCCGAGGCTGGGAACGGCGCCAGCTGCCATCGTCCAGCCAATACCTGTCGTCAGCCAGACCTCGGGCCGGCAGTTCCCGCCCGTCAGGGCACCTCACCCTGAACCCCAGGGTGATGATGCTGATAAAGTCAGCATTATCCCCACTTTGCATATCAATTGTTATGGCTGGTAAGTGCGGGTCCGGGGTCCCAGCTGGCTCAATATTGTCATTCAGTGCATGTGTTAAGAATTGCAGAAACTAAACTGACCGATTTTTACCTATAATCTGTAACATATTAACCACCTACAATTTGAATTGTACATACTGCTGGCAACCACTCCAATGTTCTTGCCTGAAAATCCCACAGACAGAGGAACCTGGCGGACTACAGCCCGAGTCTCAAAGAGTCTGACCCGACTGAGCAGCTGAGCCCAGCACAGGACACACTTATAATGTTAATTATAAATAGGCTTATTGGTTAGAATACCAGAGTACAAGTGCATATGTTTTCCAGTGTGCTTTGGACTTGTTGAGGCTGTGTAGGATTCACTAGGCTCTCAGCTGATGAAGTCTCATTCTCCAAAGCAGGCCCTGTCGCATTCTCCTTCCGACACTTGGTCGGGTTGGGTTTTTCCTGGCGCGGCACCCTAGAGTCTAGTCTCTGGCAGCCGACCACAGGCCTGAGTTGAGATGAGCTTAGAATGATGTGGAAAGTGGTCTGGGCTTCCTCGTGGGTTGAGAGTGAATGTCCCAGGGGACTGAGCCTGAGGAAGAAGGTGGTTCCGACTGGGACGGAGGGAGTGAGGCGGCAGGGCCCCGCGCCCATGGAGCCCAGGCGCCTCCTCAGACCTCGCCTCTCTCTCTCCTTTCCAAATCCACTGATCCAGGCATGGCTCAGAGCCAAGCAGCCAGCCCTCGACTCCACCGCTCCCTTGGAGCTGGCGCGCTCTCCCCGCTGTCCTGGGGCCTGAAAAGCTTGGTGAGTGCCAGAGGCTGGAAAGGACCTGAGCTGCTGAAGGAAGTGACGCAGACATGCCAGGGACAGCGGGACAGAGGAAAGTGACTTGTGGTGGCTGTCCCCACCGAGGCAGGGGTGAGGGGACAGCTGCTCCTGGTGGAGGTGGGCCCTGAGCGTCCGCCAGAGTCCTGCCTGCCTCTCGGGGCCTGAAATGGCAGCCTGTAATCAGCCGCGTGGAGACGCGGCCTCTCTCGGTTTTGTGGAAACGCCCACGCTCCTGCAGCGCAGGTTGTTCTTAGCAGGAAGAAGGGCCCCGGTGTCCCAGGTGCCTGCTCCGGGTCGGGTGCTGGTCAGCCCGCTTCTCGTCAATAATCTGATGCAGTCATTTCAGGGACTGTCTCTTAGCGGGTCTGACTGCCCCCATTTTGCAGTCGAGGATACTGAGATTCAGGTCTTGGGTAATTCACAATCACAAGGCTACAGGCTTAGGGCCCAGATGTGGCCACGACTCAGCACAAGGCCAGTGCTTTCCCTGCCCCAAGGGAGGGTGTGGGGGTCCCAGGACAAGGGGGCGGGGAGCTGCAGCTCGAGGAGGAAGTGGAAATCAAGGGGCTGGCTGCTTGGCTCCGAGCCGTGCCTGGATCAGGGAGAGAGAGAGATGAGGTCCCAGGAGCCACCTGGGGTCAGTGGAGTCCGGGCTTGCAATGCACTTCTGAGAACGAGGCCAGAACTAGGCAGACACGCACACTCAGCTTAGGCCCAGCACTCGACCTTCAGGGTGCCCTTTGGAATGCCCTGGGAGAGGAGTCATTTCAGGTATTGATCAGACCTGGTAATTGTGACACCCCCCCAAAGCTCTGCCCCCACTGCCTGGTGGGGGTTTCCCCCTTCTTTTCATGATTTTGGGGAGCTGGCAGAATTTCATAGGAGAATCAGTCTGCAGGGTTGCAAGTAAATTATGATGTTTTCATGTGCAAAGACCCTCAGAGGCAGGACAGTCCCTCTTCCTGGTTGATGCATTTTTCCCTGCGTAATTATGAACAGCGGGCTGTTTACTCTCAAAATGTCTTTGTTAGGCCATAATTATCTTTGCTAGAAGTCTCCTCTTCCAATCCTCTTATTTTATAGGTGATGTTCGGTGCCTTGCACAGTCCACAACCGATTAGAAAAGAGCCCTAAGTGTCTGGAGCTGGGTCAGCCAGATTTGGGGGTAGGTAGTTAAATGAACCAGTGACCGATCACTCCCAGGGCTGCCTAGCGGACAAGCCCTCCAGCCGAGGGCTTCTGAACTTTTTGGTATGAAAACACAGCGTTCTGCATGCAGCGTGAATAAATATGCTAGTGGATGAGTGGATGGATGGACAGGTGAATGAAGGGGCCCTCAGGCTTGTTTCCCACATGCTGGCTCCTGACTGTGATTTCAGGGGTGCAAGCCCCTGGGAGGCCCCCAGTCAGGCTCTGGCAAACAGAAGACCACTGGGAGTGGGTCTGCACTAGGCCACAATTCACTAGACTCCCTCGCTTTCAGCGAAACGTGTTTTTCCCAAGTCTTCGTTAATTAGAAAGCTTTTCTTAGTTCATATCCGGAATGCCAGTTAGTGCTCTTTCCAAGAGATTGCCTTTTCATTTATTTTACTTTATTTATTTTGGCTCTGCTGGGTCTTCGTTGTGGCAGACAGGCTTTCTCTAGCTGCGGTGCGTGCGGGCTTAGTTGCATGTGGGATCCTTGCTCCTGGCCCAGGGATCAAACGTGAATCCCCCGCATTGCAAGGCAGATTCTTAACCACTGGACCACCAGGGAAATCCCTGAGACTGTCTTTTTAAATGAATTCTTTAATTTCTACAGTCCTAAGTGGGATGACTTCTTGAAAGCGGGTCGTGGGAAAGAACAGAATTCGCCTTGGTCAGAATTATGACGACAGTAATGAAACTAGTCAGCAGACTGGGCTGTGTCTTCATCGCCAGGCACCACGCTTGCTTTCTCCTTGTTTGTCTGTTTGCACTCTTTTAGTCATCCCGGCCGCTGTGGGGTAGATGGTTGTTAGTGTGCCCGTTTTGCAGGGAAGGAGAGCAAGGCCAGAGGTGTTGAAAGTCATGGCTGGCAGTGGCAGAGGCTGATTCCCAAGGCTCTGCTCTTCAGCACCACGGTAAACTGCCATCCTGATGGGCTAATCTTATTTCTGAAGAGACAGGCTCTAAAGGGTTTGGAAGGGACGGACCCGTTAACTGGACGTTGTCAAGGATCCACTTTCTGTGCTTGCAGCCATTCCCCACTGTGTCTGAACCTGGAAACTAAATGTGATGCAGCAAAGCAAGTTTCTCTGCAGTGGGTCATCTCAGCATCCTCCCAGGTGAGGAGCTGGGGTGGAATTGGTCCATTGTTATGTGAGTTTGATTTTAAAACATTTTTTAGCTATTTGGGAACAACAACAACAACAAAAACCAAACCTCTGGAGAAGACTCTTGAGAGTCCCTTGGCAAGCAGGGAGATCCAACCAGTCAATCCTAAAGGAAATCAACCCTGAATATTCTTTGGAAGGACTGATGCTGAAGCTGAAGCTCCAATCCTTTGGCCACCTGATGCGAAGAACTGACTCATTGGAAAAGACCCTGATGCTGGGAAAGATTGAGGACAGGAGGAGAAGGGGACGACAGAGGATGAGATGGTTGGATAGCATTGCTGACTCAATGGACATGTATCTGAGCAAACTCCAGGAGACAGTGGAGGACAGAGGAGCCTAGCGAGCTTCAGTCCACGGGGTTGCAGAGTCAGAAATGGCTTAGCGACTAAACAACAACAACAAAGACCCCTTACACAGTCACACCTGTGTTTTACCAAATTTCAACAGCCTGGAGACCAGTGGCTTTTAACCAGCGGGACCCAGGAGTATGGATTTTCCCAGATTCATGTTTGTGTAGAAAACCATCAGGCATGTATCACTGATTTGCCAAGATGGGTGAAACCCGGCTCCGTCGGTTACTTGGAAACACCACTCCCGCATGCCTCAGCCTGTCTGAACACAGGCGCTGAAGCCGGCCGGGCAGAGCCTCGTGGGGCGGCTGAGCCAGCGAGCAGGCGACTTCCAGAGCAGCCCGGCCCGCTGCAGGGTGTGCCAGTCGGGGGCGCCGGCAGGCACTGCCTATTGTTTGAGATTAAACTTCAAACTTCCTGCTAGTCGTCTCTCAGATGAGTTGATATGGAAGGCGTCCTGAGATGCCATGGCAGGCTCAGATTGGCATGTTTCTGTCTGAACCAGAGGAACCAATACTGGCTCGATGTCATGTCAACTGTTTTGTAACCATCAAAATACTCTCATCTTTCTCACCAGTTGCCTTGAAACACATCAGTTTCCCAAACTGGATCTTTTAATATGCATTTCTTTTCTGGCTGATCAAAATCTCCTTTCTGCCCTCTTCTAGATAGTGAGGAAGCTGTATAACATTTCACCAGAAAAAGTGAGGGAGGTGGCAGGCCTATGAGCCATCTTGTGACTTGTCCTCGATTCAGACTTGGAGCTGAGTGATCTGATTGATCAGACACAAGCCTTCAGCCTCAGATTGCCTCCCTGGGACCTTGAGGAATCGGCCTCCGGCTCCAGGGAACCCTTGGGAGAGCCTCCAGAGCCTGCAGTCAGAGCTGGGAGCTGGAATCAGGGCGTCCTCCGGAGAACCCAGGGGAGCGCCCCCACTCTGGTCTTTGGAGGAGCGGGGAGGAGACAAGAGCACCACATCAAACAGGCCAAGGGCTCAGAGGGCAAGAGTCCTGTGGTGTGAAGTTGCTAATTGCACTTTAATAATAGTCAGGAGGGCAGGAGAGGCCAGTGTTCACACAGGGTGGGCCGCACTCTGCGGGGGCCCCCCGCCACATTCCCTGGGCTGGCAGGCTGCTTTGCTTTCCCTTTTTTTTTTCTATCTGTGACATCTGCTCGGTGCTTGTCCCTCCTCTGATACCGAACCCCACGCAGCTGTGCAGACCTCCAGCTCTGTGCCGGTGCAGGAGTGCCCTGAGCATACGGCCTTTTTGATGTGTGATAAAACAGAAGCGAGCCACGGGGGTATGGCGAGCGAAGGCCTCGGAATATCAATTAGCCTGCTCGGAACAAAGCTGCGGCTCCGGAGCAGCAGAATAGACATTTCACTGAAGTGTCAGGAAGACGGATAACGTATTCTAATTAGGGACTGACTGCTACCCCTGCATCCAGCCGCTCCTGGAAGTCAGACCCACGACCCTCACGACGCAGCTCTCCAGCATCCCATCGCGGCGGGGCGCGGCTGCTGCTGACTGATGGATGCCTTCCTGCTTGGCCAGAATTTGCGACCAGCAGCTTGCTCTCAACCAGAATTGCTGTTTCCCCTCGAAAGTGTGCTCCGTTTACCACCGGGCAGTGGCGAATAACCACTGAGCTCGGGGGGCTTCCCCGGTGGTCCAGGGGCTAAGACTCTGCGCCACCCCGCCACCCAGGTTTGATCCCTGGTCAGGCAACTAGATCCCACATAACACAACTGAGGGTTCACATGCCGCAAGTAAAGTCGCCATGTGCCGCAACGGAAGGCCCCACGTGCTGCAGCGAAGATGGAGGACCCTCCACGTAGCAGCTAAGCCCTGCCGCAGCCACGTGAATAAGCAGCTTTAACAAGCGGGGAGCAGGGAAGAGCGCGGGGAAAGGTCTTTTCCAGGCACGAAGCCTGGGGCTTCCACCTCGAGGACGCTTCACGAGCCACACTCCCTGATGGAGAGGCCGTGGTCACTGTGGCCTTCCTTCCCAGGCGAGCTGAGGCTGGGACTAGCGGGGTGTGGGTGCCGCCCTAAGAGGTCAACAGATGGCGTGATAGAGTGACTGGGTGACTCCTTAAGACTGGCTCGTCAGAGAAGCCCTTTCTGAGGAAGCAGCCTGCCGGCTGAGACGTAAGGATGGTGGGGAAGGGGAAGGAGGTGTGTCCCCCAGGGACCTCGTTTCTTTGCACTTGGGTGATTGGACCATCTCCCTGAGTCTGGAAGTGTAGACCCGGAGAGCCAAGGTGGCCTGGGATTCGCTTTGAGCCCCCCGCCCGCCACCTTCTCCCTCTTTAAATGTCATGTCCACACCAGGATGACGCACGAGCGAGGCCAGCTAATGAGGAAGATGTTCCTCACTTTGCTGCACTTCCCTGTGTAATTGGAAGGCCCGCTTTCTCCAGTCGGCGAGAGCTGTTTCCCTGAATAGTTCTAAAAGCTCTGGACCACATACTGATATCAGCTGCAAATTTATGGGTGAGATTATAATGATTGCTCAGTAATGCAATATTAAAAGCGGAGGTCTTTCTCGGTGCTGAGTGAAGGCGGAGTTCCACCCTCCTTTCAGCTTCAAAACCGGGATTTGAAACAGAATTATCCGCCCCGGTCCTAGAAGAAGTGGCCAGTGGGCTCCAGCTCCCACCCTTCCAGATATGGAAAAAATGAAGGGGTCTCAATGTAGCCAAGGTTCAGAACATTTGGGTTCGGCTTTCAGAACTGTAAGTTGGGGGAGCGGGTTTCAGGCCCCACACCTCCTGGTTCCTGTAGGGTGCGTACATATGTAGGTGTTTGCTTTTTTTAAGAGCTGCAGCCAACACTTAGCTGGCTATAACAAGGACTTGAGGGAGCAAAAGGCTGTTAAAAATCTTGGTTTCCTTTTTTTTTTTTCATTTTTGCTTCATTAGTTCTAGAATCCAGGGCCTCCGTGGCTGCGTGTTCTCCTGCATAATTTAAGAAATTAATGAAAGCGTGCCTGATTTTTCCAACACTCTTTACTCTGTAAATTTGTTTAGCTTTTTTTTAAACTGTCAGTTGAGGCTATTGGAGCCTAAATATTTCAATATTGAAGAAATGTGACCCTTTCCCCGTTTTTTAAAGACATGACTTGCCCTTGTATAGAACTTGGTGTTCTATACGTCAGGTGTTATGAGTTACAAGTGACCTTGAGTCTGAGTTTATCCCATCAGTTCATCTCTGACCTTAAAGCAACCAAGTTCTTATAATTGCTGAGAGGGCGGGGCCTATGTCAGGGGGGAGCCCCCTTCTGGGCGCCACCGTCAGAAACCTGGGCATCCGCTTGGGGTTGCCTGATGCCTCTCACCGCAGAATGGAGATCTAAGGGGGACCCAGTTTTTTGAGGCAGGTGCCCGCTGTGTCCCCCCTTGCCTGGTAAATGAATAAAGCTATGCTTTTCTACTGTACCTCCCCGAAAGAAAGGGAGACCTGAGATAATCTGTGGCTTTATTTCACTCTTCCAGATCTTGCTTTATCTGACCATCAAGTTGAGGGCATTAAATAGTATATATGTGAGGGCTTCCCAGGTGGCTCAGTGGTAAAGAAGATCCTCTGGAGAAGGAAATGGCAACCCATTCCAGTGTTCTTGCCTGGGAAATCTCATGGACAGAGAAGCCTGGTGGGCTACAGTCCATGGGGTCACAGGACCTGGATACGACTGAGCAACTGAGACACATGTATAACTCTAGGCTCAAAGGATTTGAAAAGACTCTAGAAATTGTTTAATGTGAATATTATTGGGGACATCAAAAAAAAAAAAATCCCATCTCTTTCAGAATTTTCCACAGTTTATTGTGATCCACACAGTCAAAGGCTTTGGCATAGTCAATAAAGCAGAAGTAGATGTTTTTCTGGAACTCTCTTGCTTTTTCCATGATCCAGCCCCTGTACTACCAGGGAATTCCCAGGAAAATGTTTTGACTTGATATTGTAAAAATGTCCATCCTCCATAAATTAATCTCTATATTTAATGTCATTCCCAACCTTGTAGAATTTATATCTTTGGAACTTAACAAAATAGTCTTCTGTCTACCTGGAGGAACAAATTAAAAAAAAAAAAAGAATGAAGGAGGCGCATCTACTAGATAGAACAATAAATTATAAAACAGCAGGAATTTAGACAGTGTGAGTCTGACACAAGAGTCTACAGGAAGAAAGATGCCAGAACCAGCATCACACCAACATGTAGACTGTGTTAAATTTTTTTTTTTTTTTTTTTTAGAGGGAAGAGGGGCTTCCCTTGCAGCTCAGTTGGTAAAGAATCCACTGGCAATGCAGGAGACCCAGGATCAATTCCTGGGTCTGGAAGATCCGCTGGAGAAGGAAATGGCAACCCACTCTAGTATTCTTGCCTGGAAAATCCCAGGGACAGAGGAGCCTGGCCAGCTATCCATGGGGTCACAAGAGTCAGACACCACTTAGCGACTAAACCAACAGAGGGAAGAGGACAGGCTGTTTCACGGATGACCCTGGGATAGTTGGAAATCCACATAAAAATGGATTAGGTCAGGCCCACATCATTTTTGAAAAAAAGAAAAATGTGGCTGTATTAAATATACTATTTCAGGGTAAAGAATTAAACTGTTAAGAAAACACAGTTTAAATGCAGGTGAATATTTACCAACTTTTACAGTGACAAGGCCCTTTTTATATATCCACTCAACACCAGAATATGAAGAAAACAGCACTGATTGATTTGGCCATAAACTATGTGTTAAAAAACACATACACAAAATTAAAAGGCCAAAGCCAAACTGTGGAAAATGTTGGTCGCTTTGTTTGCCTCAAGGAGTCTCTGGTAGCAGTTGCCAAAATAAGTTCATATTCTTCATATGTAAAGAGCTCTTGTGAACAAATAAGAGGATAAAACCCCAAGGGCAGAGTGAATAGAGGACATGAATGGACATTTTGGAAAAGTGCAATTTCAAATAACCAGTGCACACATGGAAAAAATATTGAACCTCATTAGTGCTCGAAGAGATGCAAATTAAAACAGCAACACTATGCTGTCTTGCTGGTCAGATTTTCCCCGAGATAGAGCCCTACAGTGCCCAAGATGCAGGGAAGCTAAACAGGTGATCCGCCATTGGGTTCAGAAGCTGATGGGCAAGTTTGTAGCTTGGTGTGGCAAAATGTATCAAAGATGATAAAAGAAGGTATCAACTTTTAGAAATTTATCAGGGTTTTTTTTGGGTGGGGGTTGCATACCAAAATGCATGTGGGATCTTAGTTCCCCGACCAGGGACTGAGCCTGCACCCGGTTCAGTGGAAGCTGAAGTCTTAACTACTGGACCACTAGAAAGTCCCTAATAAACGGCTTTATTTCCTTTTTTTTTTTTTTTAAGTAGTGGAATGAAACTAAATGAGCAGCAGTATGTGATTCATTAGCATTTGGCAGGTCAATTCATGCAATGCTTGGCAGCTGCAAAAACTCCCAGGAGAGGAGAATTCTGTGATGTGGGAAAGTGTGCATGAAGTGTTCTCACTATGTGAAAAGAACAGATTACAAAATGATATGTACACTGTGACTTTCCCCCCTCTACTGCCTTCCCCACCCCCAACCAGGAAAAAAAGATATCCGTATATGAAGCCTGGAAGGAGATGCACCAAAGTGTTACCAGTGGCTAGTTGTGAGTTGGTGGTGTCAATCAGCGACAAGCATTATTGTTTCAACTCTGTAATATTTTCCACATCGTGTGCAGCAATCCTGTGTGAGCCTCACAGTTGGACTGAAAGTGTTCATGAAAATAAATCTTCTAAACCGGTTCCGCAGCTGATCCAAGAAGGTGCCTGAAGAAGTTCAGCCCTAAAACAAGTTTGCTAGGAACAGAAACCTGGACTCAGACCTCCTGATGCTCTGTTCATCCAGGACTCATGGGCTTTTGTTTTGACCCTGATGGCTCCTTGCCTCTCACATCTGAGAAGCTGTCTTTGGGAAATAATCCAAAATGTGGAAAGAGCCACCCACAAAGATGTTCCTTACAGTGTTATTTGTAACAGTGCGAATGGTCAGTGGGTGAAATGTCCAGTCATGGGGCATGGTTCAGTAAATGAGACAGCTCACTGGTGGGACATTATATGGCCAGTGAAGAGGTGGGTCAATGTGAAAAAAAAATGCAGTGTGGTTATAAAGTGGGATGGAAACAAAAAATCAGGACAGAAAATCTCTATGTTGTGACTATCATCACAAACGTCAGGTTCAGAAGGGAATGTGATATTATGAGAGGGATTGTTAAGTAAGGTTGATGTAGCTATCTGAAACATTTATTTTCTCTTAGAAGTTCCAGTTTTTCAGAAAGGTATGATACAATATTCCTTTTTAAAAATTGTCTATTCTTTATTTATTTGGATGTGCTGAGTATTTGTGGTGGCCTGTGGGTCTTTAGTTGTTGGCATGTAGGATCTTAGTTCCCTGACCAGGGATCGATCCTGGGTCCCCTGCATTGGGAGCACAGGGTCTTAGCCACTGGACCAACCAGGGAAGCCTCAATATTCTTTTTATAATAACTGCCCCCCCAGTCTGAAAAGTAAACATAGGTGAGCCTCTTTCCACATGCTCTTTCTAGGGCTGGATTCTGGACGGCATCCCCGAGACGCGGGAGCAGGCTCTGACGATCCAGACCTTTGGCATCTCCCCGAGACACGTCAGTGAGTAGTCCCACCCACCAGAGCTGCAGACCCCAAGAGTGAGCGCCCACCCTGTGCTGCGTCAGCGGCTCCGCAGTGCCCACCCTCAGCCCAGGCGCCACCAGCCGGCAGCGGGGCTGATGGGCCTGTGACCCGGCAGGAACCAGGAGGACCGCGCAGCCGAGAGCTAAACGCACTCGGGGCTTGTGCTGAGGAGCCTGGGGTCTCGCTCTGACCCTGGGGATTCCCTGTTTCAGGAAGCCCCCCATCTCAACCATGGGAACCTCTGAGAAACCACTGGAAACCGGAAACCACTGAGACGCTCTCTATAGGAAATAATCCCAAATGTGACAAAAGCCTTCTGTACAGGGATGTCACAGTTACTGGTGGCCCTGACGGCGGTCGGCAGGCAGCGTTCGCACATGGGTGACCTCTGTCCTGAGATTCCATGTCTGTGTTCTGGCCTCTCTCTTAAGAGGTTGATGGGGTGGAGGTGGGGGGTGTATTAGTGTCCCGCTGCCCACCGTGTCTGGTTTGGCTTCTTTCCTCTCTGCCCAGTCGTGCTGAGCGCTCCAGACACTGTCCTGATTGAGAGAAACCTGGGGAAGAGGATCGACCCTCAGACTGGAGGTATGGCAGTCTCCTCCTGCGTCCGCCCGCCCCGTGGGATCTCAGAGGTCTCAGATCCTAATCACAGCCCCCACCCCTCACTGAGCACCCCTCTCAGCTTGGGCAGCAGACAGACCAAGGCCCCTGCCGCTTCTAGCCATGGGACGTGGGAGGGGCTGCCCAGTGTCCCAGGCTCGGTGTTCTCACCTGGACTTGAGGCTTAGAGCACCAAGCGCCGCCTTGTGACCCGCTCTCCTTATGAGAAGGCAGAGAGCCTGCGGGTGGGTGCCTGGCACAGAGTGAGCTCTCAGAAAGCCAGTGCCGCCCTTCCCCTCGCCCCAGCATCCTCATCCTCACCCTCCCCCTTACTAGCAGCAACGGGGGAGCAGGCTGAAGCCACCACTGGGGTGGGCGGAGCTGGGGGGCAGGCAGGCGTCCCTGGGACCTGCAGGCTCTGCTTCTAGGACGGGCGGGTGACTCTAATTGCGCCCCTCTCTCCGGCAGAGATCTATCACACCACCTTCGACTGGCCCCCCGAGTCGGAAATCCAGAGCCGACTGATGGTGCCTGCTGGCATCTCTGAGGGGGAGACGGCGCAGAAGCTGCTTGAGTATCACAGGAACATCGTCAGGCTCCTCCCCTCGTACCCCAAGATCCTGAGGGTCATCAGCGCCGACCAGCCCTGTGTGGACGTCTTCTACCAGGGTAAACCCAGACGGCCCCTCCACTCGTCTTGTCCCCGCGTCACTTCCTCTGGCAGCGTTTGGGGTGTGCGTGGGAGCGGGGGAGTGGCCCAGGATCCCTGTCCAGAAACAAGCGTGGGGACGCCAAGAGTGTCCCCCTCAGAGACCTGGGCTAATACTCTACTGTGAGTGGTCATCGGACTTGACAGTGGAGCGAGGGAGGGTGGGGGACGGGGTGGGAGGGCAAGGAGCACGCAGTCTTGCCCTGGGACTTCCCTGGTGGTCTAGTGGTTGGGACTTTGCCTTCCAGTGCAAGGGGCCTGGGTTTGATCCCTGGGCAAGGAACTAGATCCCACATGCTGCAACGATGCCCTGGAGCAGCCAAATTAAATTAATAAATATTTAATAAATACATAAATACATTTTTTTAAAAGGTTCACATAAAAAGTCTTTAAAAGGAAAAAGAAATCTTGCTCTGAGGATCAAGGAGGAGAAAGAGAAAATGTATAAAAATTAAATAAACAAACATACAAACGAAACCCACCACCACCACAAGAAAACAAACAACAAAAATACACATCAGGTGTCCTGAGCCCATTGTGGACAGCGAAAGCAGCCCCACGTGGGCGCAGCCCTGCCTCGGGGGCAGTACCAGATGTTCACAGCAGTTTCCCAGAAAGTGGCTGAAACAGGCCTTTTTGGGGACCAGGGGTCTGACCATTGAGACCTCAGGGCCAGGTGACATGTGAATGAGCCTCGGCCCCACCACACATCAGCTGTGCCATCTTTGGCAACTCTCATAATCTCTCTGGGCCTCAGTTTTCTCATCGCAAAAATGGGAACAAAGATGGATCCTTCCTCACAGGCTTAGGTGAGGCTGCGCTGTGTGAGATCCCGCGCAGCAGGCATCGAAGTCGTGAGCCCAGGAGCTGGCGCAGAGGACGGCTCAGTGCCAGGCACTGCCGTCACCGTGGTTCAACATCCAGTCCCGAGAAACAAGGGAATTAGGATGATTCTCCCCCAAAGCAGCCCTTGAGAGTCCCTTGGACAGCAAGGAAATCTAACCAGTCCATCGTAAAGGAAATCAGTCCTGAATGTTCATTGGAAGGACTGATGCTGAAGCTGAAACTCCAATCCTTTGGCCACTTGATGCAAAGAACTGGCTCACTGGAAAAGACCCTGATGCTGGGAAAGATTGAAGGTGGGAGGAGAAGGGGACACAGAGGATGAGATGATTGGATGGCCTCACCGACTCAATGGACATGAGTTTGAGCAAACTCCAATCCTTTGGCCACTTGATGCAAAGAACTGGCTCACTGGAAAAGACCCTGATGCTGGGAAAGATTGAAGGTGGGAGGAGAAGGGGACACAGAGGATGAGATGATTGGATGGCCTCACCGACTCAATGGACATGAGTTTGAGCAAGCTCCAGGAGTTGGTGATGGACAGGGAGACCTGGCGAGCTGCAGTCCATGGGGTTGTAGAGTCAGACACGACTGAGCGACTGAACTGAACTGAGAGCAGCTTCGTAATCATTTTCTATTTTTAATTTAGTTTTTCCTTTTATTTATTTTATTTTTTCCAGCTGGACCATGTGGCTTGGGGGGATCCTAGTATCCTGACCAGGGATTGAACCCCAGACCTCAGCAGTGAAAATGCAGGGTCCTAACCACTGGACAGTCCGGGAATTACCCTGGTTTTTTAAAAAAAGTCTTGCTGAGTTTCACACCCAGTCAGCCCCTTCTGTGTGATGCTGGGTGCCTGAGAAGATAAAAATACCACTGCAGGGGTTTTAAGACACTTGACAGTTTACAGTGCCCTTTTTTGGTATATCCTCTTAAATCTCTTCAAGAGACATTTAGTTTTGGAGGGGAGGTGGTTCTGAGCTCCCTACTAGTACCGCCAGCCCCTACCTGCCGGCGGGTGTCTTTGCTTTTCCAGGAGAGCAGATAGCGGCACAGCCTCGATCTCTGAAGGGGAGTCAGTGGACGAGGGCGGATGTCTGCAGGGTGATGCTACTTTGAAAAATGCCAGGCTTACAGACGCCTTGTAAATTTCCAGTGATTTTGCATCTCGGAAGGGTCTTTAGTAGCAAACACTGCACTCCGAAGATAAACAACCACAACATTTATCTTATGCCATGATTCTGAATTTACACATTAATTACTTCCAAATTACTTAATTAAATTTAAAAGTTCATATGATCGTTCATAAAGAATTCATGCCTGGAATTGTAAATAAAAATGTGAGCGTCTGAATATTAATTATTATTAATTAATAATGCAGAGAGATAAATTGAAAATTGGAATGCAGAATTCTCTCTGTGTTGTTTTTTTTTAATCTCTCTGCAGTGCATCCAGCAACCACATATTTTTAAAAAGAATAATTAGATGTTGAGACTGTCTGGGGGATCATTACTTCTAATTAACTTAGTTATTTACTGTAAATTAAGCATCATTTGTAAGCAGGCTGCTGTGGCTGTAGTATTTGTGCTCTTCAGATGGGCTGGCTCCTGGAAGGTCTGAGGATAAAGACAGCCTTGCTGGAATCTCTGTCTCCTGGGTTGGTCTTGCTGGTGGAAAATATTACCCCTGGCAGTGGGGCTGGGAGAGTGGCCCCAGCACTGCCAACTCTGCAAAATGCAGACAAGAAAAGCACCTCCCTCGGGGGACAGAGCATGGATCAGATCAGACAAGGCCGGCAGAGAGTTTAGCTTGGCAGATTGTCATCCTAACCATGAAGATCTAGTAATCTACCTGTGTCTTTAGTTCCAAGACGGAGAGGAATTGTAGTATCCCTAATGAACTTCCAATCAAAAAAAATCCCACAAAGATCTGAGACTTCAAAATTTGCCCAGTGAACACACCCCAGTAGGTTCCAATTTTGTGCCCTTCCCAGCCTGGGCATGTTTGGAGGCATTTGCGGTTGTCACCACCAGGGGGCGTGCTACCAGCACCTGGTGGGTAGGGGCCAGGGATCGCCCTGGATGTCAGGAGCCCGAGCTTGGCAGACCCTGCCCACCTGTCCCAGGTGTCAGGGTGGTGCCCTGGGACCCCTTGCTGTCTTCTGATGGTTCCATCCTGGGTGAAGGGCTAACTCAACATGCTGCCTGCAGGAACCCTGGCACCTGCTGGGGATGGTCCGTGTCCCTGGCAGGAGGCAGGGTTGGGGAGGGAGACCCCTTTTGATGCAAGGGGGACTGGGGTGGAGGTACCCACCCTTGGTCTCAGCAGGTGGGTTGTCCCCCGCCCCACCCTTTAACAGCCTGCCCAGCTCGCTCTGGTGCCCCCTCCATGCTCGAGTGGGAGGACCCGGTTTGATGTTCAGCAGCTTTTGGCATCCAGTGCCCCCATGGTGCAGGCACCTCGCCCCTGTCCCCCTGAATCTTTGTTCCTCAAATGCCAGGGCACCCCGGGCCAGGCCTCCGTCTGCCCACGCCTGTTTGATCTCGGCCTCTTTAGAGACTCGCAACAAAGTTGGTGTCACTGGATTGAGGCTGCAATTTATTCTCCACCAATTCCGGAGGCCTTTAGAAGTCCCCCGTGTGCCAGGCCCCCGCATGGCCTGACGCGATTATCAAAGCTTGTGTCTGACTCTAGGAGGTCGCCTGGCCCCAGGGCCTCAGGCTGAAGCTCAGCCTTCATTCAGTTGAGAAACACCTCAGCACAATTTTTTTTTTTTGGCCATCCATGCTGCATGGCATGCAGGATCTTCTTTCCCTGACCAGGGATCGAACCCACACCCCACCCCCAGTGGAAGCATGGACTTTTAATTACTGGACCCCCAGAGAAGTCCCCCAGACCAGTGTTCAGTGTGTTTTCTGTGTCCCAGGACCAGTCCTCAACAGCATCCCCGGCAGCAGCAGCGCTGGGGACCGAGAGGGCGGCGCTGACCCCGTGCTGCGTTAGGAATCCCGGGACGGTGTGCTCTCCCAGGGCGGCCTCTGTGCCTTTCATTGTCCCCTCCCACCTTGGTGCCCAGGCCTGAAGGGTAACGCCTTCCCTGCAGCTTCACCCTGTGGTCGCCTGGCAGATGCCCAGAGGGTTTCCCTGGGGCTGAAAACAGAGAAATAATGACTGTTGCTAAAAGAGCCCACACAGAGCTGCTGGGAGCTGGCGCCCTTTCTCTAGGAGCCTGGTTTATCCCCCTGCCCTCCTCTCATTCCAGCTCTGACCTACGTCCAAACCAGCCATCGATCCAATGCCCCGTTCACCCCAAGGGTGCTGCTTTGCGGGCCCGTGGGCAGCGGGAAAAGCCTGCAGGCCGCCCTCCTGGCCCAGAAATACGGCCTCATCAACGGTGAGTGCCCTGGTGCCGCGCCGCTTCTAGAACCTTCCACGGCGTCCTGCTCTCTCGGGCCCTCTCGTGTCATGGGGGCAGTGAGGGGATCGGCATCACTTCTCTTTCTTGCTCTCTGCTCCGAACAGTTTCCAGTTAATCCATCTTTGCAGGGATAAGGTTTTTTGTCTCCTAAAGAACATGGCCATGAAAACATTAACCAATAAAAACATGTCTGCAGCCCAAAGTGCTGGACTGTTTTCTGGTCCTGATCTTTTATGTCCTTTGGCTGTGGTTTTTCTGTGCTCTGCCCCAGAGGCGCTCCCCCTACCTCCCGCCATTCCCCTCAAAGTCGGAGTTCTTGCATAATGTGGACCTGCTGTTTATTTATTTTCTCCAGTCTCATTTGGTTCCCCCAACCCAGGTCAGCGTGCTTACAGGCAGACAATTTCTGAACCAGAGGAAGGCTTCTCGCTTAGCACAGTTTCAATAAATATTTTACCAGGAGGAGAGAAAATATTGAAATCCGTTCTCCAGGTCTTTCCTGGAGTGGTCCCAGGTGGTCTTGGATGCCATCCAGGTTTCAGGAGGATAAAGGCTAGAAAGGATGCTTGTAGGAGACATACTGCAAGGGAGGGGATGGGAGGCACTGACCACCTCCCACTTCAGACGCTGCGGAAGCCGCAGTAACCTCTGCTTTATTTACTCAAGCAACGTGAGATCTGCACCCCCAAATATACGGATCTGTACGCTTATGGCCCCAAATGATGCATACACACCATACAGATATACATGTATACCAAAACACAAATATATAAATGTCACCCTAGAAAGCTCAAGTTTTGAATAAAAAATGCTTTTCAGTTAGGTCTCCAACTTAAAGCCCAAAGCCACTGAGATTCCCAGCCAGGAATCAATGACAAAAGTTGAAGGTGGAGAACTGAATGTTTATTCTGATAAGTATGGGAAAATAGTAATAGCTGTGTGATTGTTTCAGTAAAATGACTAAATAGCAGTATTCCATTTTGGTTAGCATGGAAAAATAGTCTGGATACTTTACGATAAAAGGTGTGCTTTTCTTGTATCCAAGTTTTGTGTTTTTTTTTTTTTAGTATAATTATTCAAATAATGCCTTCTCCTTCTGTGTTAACCTCTTAAGAATACTATAAGACTAGAATTCCGGCTGCCGTTCGGGATGACTTCTTTGTAAAGGATGAGCCCCACTCTGCGTGTGGCCACACCCGCAGGTTTATATGCACACCTGCGCTTCCTGGTAGGTGAAGAAAACGTGAAGAAACACAGTGAGAAGAGCCTTAATGGCAGCGGGAGGGTCTGAGAAACACTAAGGCGACACCTTGGTATCGTGCAAACCAATTCAGGTGATTGTCACTGGGCCAAAGCTTGCTTACGCAGACAGGCTCGTTCAGGAAAAGTGTTGCTTCATTTAAATTGTTTTCATAAATCAGATTCGCCTAGAGTTTTCCAAACAGAAAATAGAAAAACTCACGCTGGTTTTTGCTTGGTAGCAGAAGAGTCATTTGGGGCTCATTTCAGTAACTGAACATTTGGAGACTGATTCAAAGTTCACATTTCTCAAAGGTGTTTTTGAGAAACCCAAGACGTCGTGAGATTTCAGTAAACCTAGTTATAGGGGCCCTGTGGTTGGCAGAGGCGAGCGCTGAGCTGTCGGGTGGGGTCTCTCTGCCGAGACCTGTCTGCACCCAAAGCTCCAGGAACTGCCGGCTCTGCCCCCACAGGCCCCCCACCGCCATCCCCTGCCTTGGGTTTTCGCATTTATGATCCTCTCACTTGTGGGAAAACATCTCAGAACAAACAAGCCACATTCACTCCCACAAGGTTTATTGAAAGACTCCTGTCTAGCTGGCGAGAATATAAACAGGCACAGCCTTTTGTAAGGTAAGGGCCACTCCTGATTACCATATGACCCGGGCTCCTCCTTTGGCCCGGTGATTTCACACCTAGGACTTCATTCTGCTGCAACAGCCCCCCAAATGCTCAACAAGAGATGTAAAGGATGAGTGATGAAACACTAAGGTGACCCCAGACTGTTCGTAAGAGGGCTCGCTAAGTGAGCTTTGGGCAGCTGTAAAAAGGAAACTGGGAGGTGACTCCGTGTCCCTGAAGCGCTGTTACCTGGGAGCGGAGTGGAAAGCAAAGTCACGCGATAGCGCTGAGGGGATGGTCTCATCTTTGTTCAGAAAAGTGTGTTAGTCTGTGCTCAGAAAACGTCTGAAGGAACATCCAGGTAGCAAACTGGTTATCTCTGAATCAGAGATAACCACACTGATGTGTTACACAATCCTGATTCTTTCCCCCTGCACTGAGCATGGATTTTCTAACCAGAAACAGCCATGAAGTGTTTTTTTTTGGGGGGTGGGGGGGCCACAGTGAGCAGCATGTGGGATCTTAAGTTCCTTGATCAGGAATTGAACCTGTGCCCCCCACGTGGGGAACTCAGTCTTAACCACTGAATCACCAGGGAAGTCCCAAGACTTTTATTAAAATGCTATTAGTTTTACTCACTGCATGCCTGTGATATGCAGTGCATTTTCTGTGGTACACAGATAGGGAAAGTGCAGGAAAAAGAAGAGGGACTGGAGGATGGAGGTGGGCTCTGCTGAGCTGGGGGGAGGGGGAATGAGGCGAGGCGGCGGGGCTTACCCCAGCACGGCCCCAGGTCACACGTGTCTGACGCCTCAGCGCTTCCACCCTCTAGCGAGAGGATGCTGTTGCAGTATTGTCTTAGAACATTGTAGAGTGAGGTGGCTACAGGCAGGGGTTTTAAACCATTTTTTCCTCGTAGAAGTGGGCCTTCCCTGGTGGCTCAGATGGGAAAAAGAATGCGTGCAAATCAATACGGGAAACCCGGGTTTGATCCCTAGGTTGGAAAGAGCCCCTTCTCCAGGGGAGGTGGCAGTCCACTCCCGTATTTTTGCCTGGAGGATTCCACAGACAGAGAAGCCTGTGGGTTGCAGAGAGTCAGACAAAATGACTGAGCAGCTTAGCACTTTCACTTTTCCTAATACAAGCACTTAATGTTACACAGTTATCTCTAAACACTTCTCTGGTTGCGTCTCCCAAAATGTTAATATGCTGTGTTTTATCATTCAGTTCAAAGTATTTTCTAATCTGCGTTGTTTTTTTTTTTTTTTGACCCATGCATTATTTAAAAGTATACTGCTCACTGTCCAAATATTTGGGGATTTCCCAGACTGTTTTTTGTCTCTTTAATTCTCTTGAGGTCAAAGAACATACCCTATATGATTTCAGCCCTTGGAAATTTATTGAGGCTTTCTTTTACGGCCCAGCACATGTCTATATTGGTGAAATACATGTGCACTTGAAAAGAATACGTACACTGGTGTTGTTGAGTATCGTGCTCTAAGAGTGTCAGTGAGGCTGGGCTGTCTGGTAGCGCGATCATCTCTTCCGTGTCCTTGGTGACTTCTCGCTGTGCATCATTTCAGTGGCTGAGAGAGGTGCGTTCAAAGCCCCAGCTCCACCTGCAGGTCTCTCTCTCTCTGCCGGTCTTTGCGCCCTGAAAGCCGAGGCTGTGTGCGCACTGGGGGCGCGGGCTCTTCTTGGCGCAGTCCCCCCTTAGCGCTAGGAAGCACTCCCCTGCCTCTCCAGTAATGCTCATCTTCTCCAAGCCCACTTTGTCTGATAAGGATAACCTCTATTCTTTCTTTTTTTTGAACTATCCGTGTCGTATATTCTAAATATGTGTCTTATAGACAACGCATAACTGCTTTAAAAAAAAAATTCAGCCTGACATTTTCTTCCTTTTAATGGAAGTGTTTAGTCCATTTCCCTTTAAGGCGATTTTTTATATGGTTGGTTTCAAGTCCACCATTCTGATTTTTTGTCTTCTATTTGTGTGTGTGTTTTTTTTTTGGCTGTGCGAGGTCTTCACTGCTGCCTGTGAGCTTCTCTAGCTGTGGCTTGAGGGCTCCAGAGCCTGGGCTCAGGACGTGTGCACGGGTTTAGTCGCCCTGCTGCACACCCTGGTCCTCCCGGACCAGGCATCAAACCCATGTCCTCGGTATTAGCAGGTGGACCCTTAACCACCAGGCCTCCAGGGAAGTCCTTGTTCTTCCTTTCCTGCCTGCTTTTGGATTGGTCAAAAGCGTTTTCTAGTAACCCACGTTATTTCCTCCATTGCCTTTCTAGCCGCATCTCCTTGCTCCGTCTTATTTGTGGCTGCTCCAGGGGTTACACATTCCCGTCACGGTCTCTCTTGGATTAAGACTCTTCCCGGGGAGCAGGAGAGCCTGACAGCAGTCTTTCCCTTCGCCTTGCTCTGGTTCTTCCTGGTACTGTAGTCACACATTTCACTCCTACGTGTGTCATCAGCCCTACAGTATACTATAATTATTTTTGCTTTAAAGAGTCATTTTTTTTAAGTCAAGAGATGGGAGGAAAGGGCTTTTATATATACTCAATATCAACACTTTTCACTCCTTTGTTTAGATCCAAGTCTCCATCTGATATATCATTTTCTTTCAGCCTAAAGAACTTCCTTTAACATATCTTGTAGTGCAAGTCTGCTGGTGAAGTTCAGCTTTCATCTGTCTGAAAATGTCTTTATCTCACCTTCGTTCTTGAAGGATGTTTTTGCTGCATATAGAAATCTATGTTGACAGGTTTTTCCCCCCTCTTAGTACTTTAAAGATATCATTTCATTGTTGCATTGACGCATTCTGTTGCATTGCTTTTGATGAGAACTCAGAGATTATTTTTTTATCTTTGTTCTCCTATATATATAAAACATCTCACCCATTCCCAGTTGCTTCTAATATTTTCTGTTTGGTTTTCAAAAATTTAACTATACTGTATCAAGGTGCAGTTTATTTTGTGTTCTTTTTTCTTGGATATCAGAGAGTCTTGGATCTACGGGTTGATACTTTTTGTCAAATTTTGAAAATTTTCTCCCATTGTTTTTTCAAATATTCCCTCTCTCTCCCCATCCCTCCCTCTGTCCACTCTTTTTGGAACTCTAGTTACATGCATGTTAAAACTGCTTGCTGTTGCCGTCCAGCTCGCTAAAATTTTATTCTTTTTTCCCCCCAGCACCCTCCCCACCTTCTCTTTGCTTCAACGTGAATACTTTCTAGTGCCTGTTTTCATGTCTTCAGATTCACTGATTGCAGCTTATTCAGTGATGTTTTCCATTTAAGACTAGTGTATTTTCCAGTTCTGGATATTCCATCTGGTTCTTTTTTAGAGTTTCCATTTCTCTGCTGAGATTCCACATCTTTTCATTCATTTTAATTATCTTTTCAAGTTTAAACATATCCATAATAGCCATTTTACAGTTCTTATGTGCAAATACTGGCATCCAGGTGATCCCTCACCCTGTGACTCTATGACCTGTTGTCTCTCCTCGCAGGGGTCACATTTTCCTGATGGCTTTTGTTTGTTGTCTTTGTTGTTGTTTTTGATCTCAAGCATTTTTTATTATATGCTGGACATTGTGGTTCTCACATTCTTGAGAGTCTGGATTGTGTCATCCTGCTTTGAGAATATCACGTGAAAAAGAGCTGAGTTCTAAGAGGCAGTTAGTTAGTTTCCTGGAGGATCAGCTTGACCTCACTGAGGCTTTGTTTTAGTCTTTGTTAAGGTGGGCCTGGGCTTCCCAGGTGGCACTGGTGGCAAAGAACTCTTCTGCTAATGCAGGAGATGTAAGAGGCACGAGTTCAATCCCTGGGTGGGGAAGATCCCCAGGAGGCGAGCATGGCAACCCACTCCACTATTCTTGCCTGGAGAATCCCATGGACAGAGGATCCTGGTGGGCTACAGCACATAGGGTCGCGAGGAGTCGGACACGACTGAAGCGACTTAGCACGCGCCCACCAGGTGGGATTACGTGTGCTTCCTCTGGGGCCTGTGTATCCTCGCACCTGAAACACGGCCTTCCTGGAGTCTCAGCGTGGGTCTGCGGCACCGAGCGAGGTCTCTGACCCTGGCCATCAGAGGCCGGCCTCATCTTGCCCCATTGGACCCCCAGTCAGTTCCCAGCTACCCTGTGGCCTTTCTCCCCCAGGCCCCATGGAGCCTGCCCGATACACGTGTGGTCTGGCATTGATCAGTGACTCCAGGGAACCCTCCTGCAGGTTCCCAAGCCTGCCCCCGCCACCCCGCCTGTTCTGTCCTACAAAGTCCAGCTGCCTCGAGGCCCCAGACTCCAATGCTGTGTGCCCCTGCTGTGTCTGGGTTCCACTTCTCTCTGGCCGTGGAATGGGCAGTACCCGTAGGTCGAAATCCAGGGTGAGTGAGTCCCACTCGGTGTGTGTCCTTTCTCAAGGATCACAGCCCTGCGTGTCTGCTGACCAAGCGCCTGAAAAGAGTTGCCTCGTATGTTCTGTTTAGTTTTATGGCTTTTTATGACAGAAGGGAAACAGGACACCTGCTCCTCCCTCCTGGTCAGAACTGGAGGCGCAGCCTAGTTTTGGTGTCACACAGACCTGGGTGTGAATCCCAGCTCTGCCACTCACTGGCTGGTGACCTAGGACAGCACACAGCGCCTCTCCTTACCTAAAAAGCTGCAGTCAGCCTGAGGGCAGGACAATACCAAGCATGACTGGCACAGTGCTTGGCACAGGGAAAGGTCTCGGTTGCCTTTATTGCTCCTCATTAGCGAGTGAAGCGCAGCCTCTCTGCACACGGTCGCTGCTGCCACACAGAATTTAACGTGTCATTCAGAGGAATCCGTCTTTGGTGGTCGTCATCCTTAACATTCACCTGATCCACTTAACTTGAGGATTTCGATTTCTTCAGCGTAGGAGGTCAAGTCCTTAGATTTAAAGTTAAGAAAAGTAAGACTGTGCCATTAACAACTCATGAAAACGTGGCTGGACCCTTCCGGCGCTGGCTGCCAAGGTTTTCATAGCCGAGGAGAGGGCAACTGGTTTATTCCTCCCGTGCTTGGTAACTGGCACGCCCTGTGTGTGGGCCCCAGCTGGGGTCTAGAGACACAGCAGTTGCTCATGGCAGAGACACCTGTGCGTCCCTTTGTTGTACAGCCTGATGGTGTCTGTGGACTCGTCACCACAGGGGGCCATGGACACTCCAGGGTCCCCACCCGCCGCTGAGTGATAACAGCGTGAACGTGGACATCGCGCTGGTCCACATGG
Source organism: Cephalophus harveyi (assembly GCA_006410635.1). Taxonomy (NCBI): domain Eukaryota; kingdom Metazoa; phylum Chordata; class Mammalia; order Artiodactyla; family Bovidae; genus Cephalophus; species Cephalophus harveyi. Next base: position 669,105 of record SJYT01063686.1, read on the forward strand.
TTCTCTGCCGGAGTGTGTCCACCCCCAACAGCCCTCGGGGCCGCGGGCTGTACTCACCGGTGTCGCCGAGGCCCTGCGGGTCCTTCTCTGGTGGTGACAGTCCTTGTTATGTCTTCTCCACACCGTCCATTTTTAATATGTCCTTCGCCAAATGCATTCTTTTTCATTCCACAGCATCCTTCCTCGGCTTCTTTTTTATTTCCAATTCCTTTTTGATACTTCCTTTCACTTGGACACACGCCCACACTCAGAAAACCCTTTTATATTTTTTTCAGTGACCTTTTTTCCCCCCAGCAGGCAGCCCTGGGTCTTTGTTTTTTTTTTTTCCTTCTCATTCTTCCTTCTATTTAAAATTTAACGGGCTTCTTTCTGCTCCTCTCTCCTCTAGTCTGCTGTGGGCAACTGCTCAAAGAAGCTGTGGCGGACAAGTCCAAATACGGCGATTTGATCCAGCCATTTTTCGAGAAGGAGATAGCAGGTAGGCCTTGCTGGCCGTGACTCCCAGAACCTTCCAGGCTCTGGAGAGAGACTGCTCTGTGTGAGGCTCATGGGGCACCTGGGGGCTCCAACTGGGAAAGACCACCGGGAAATGGAAACCAGGCTTTCTGGGAGGCAAAGGCTCTGGTTTTGTTCCCCAGCTGGTCATCCTGGCTTCCAAGCGATGGGGGACTGGGGGGCAAAGTCTGTGAACGTAATGCATTTTACTGAGGGTGTAAAGCGGCCCTCTTTCTCAAGAATGCTCGCTGTCACTTAAAGCTGGGAGCCAGGAGAGGCCCAGAGCTGCCCACCTCTTTTCCACCTCCTGTCCCAAAACACCAGGGGCCAAGATTCTGATCTAGTCAGCAGTCAGAAGCCAGGAGGCTCAGACAGCCTTGCAGACCTGAGGACTGACCCGCTGTGGGTCCTCAGGGGAGGCTGGACCAGCTCATCTTTGCAGACCCCCTCAGTGACCTAAGCTCCAAAAGTGTGTCCTCGATCCAAGCCCGTTCTCTGCCGTTTCGCCGAGTCCACAGATGAGCCCCAGAGAAGGGACGAGGTGCTCAGGCCACAGGCATGCCAGCTCACGTCTGGGCTCCTCCCCGGGGAGGAGCGGTGTGTTTCCTCGCCCACATCTCCCATCCTTGTGTAAAGGGCTGTAATGTAGCTTCTCTGTGCGGTGAGCACAAGCCGTCATCACGTCTGCTATGAAGAGGCACTTATGAAGAAGGCCGACCCAGAGGAGGAGGGAGCCGTGGAGCCAGTCAGTGCGTGCCTTGGCTGGGACACCCTCACTGCCCAGTGCTCCTTCCTCCTCCTGCCGCTTCTGAACAGGCTGCTCGCTCCTGATCCCCACTCTGAGGGCCCACCTGGGGAGGACAACCTGGCCTGGCCCTCCCCAGCCCCTCCTTAAGGTGTCCCCAGGCCCTCCTTAAGGTGTCCTGGACCCCGCGGTGAGGTTCCAGTGAGGCGGGCAGAACGGGATCCCCCGGGCGTGGCAATCAGAGGAGGGAGACACGATGACCTGGGCCACGATTCGCGTCACCGGTTGGTCAGTAGGGTCAGCCAGTGCAAGCTCTGGTGCTTCCCCGTCTGGTTCAGATCCCGGGGTGCCCACCCCACCCCGCAGCAGCCACGAGGCCCAGGCATCTCCGTGGAGAGGTGGAGACAGAAACCCCGGGTGCCGGGTTCACATGAGCAGGCGAGTCCATTCGCGTCACCGGTTGGTCAGTAGGGTCAGCCAGTGCGAGCTCTGGTGCTTCCCCGTCTGGTTCAGATCCCGGGGTGCCCACCCACCCCGCAGCAGCCACGAGGCCCAGGCATCTCCATGGAGAGGTGGAGACAGAAACCCCGGGTGCCGGGTTCACATGAGCGCGGGCTGGGATGTGCACATGTGCACGGGCCGTGGGGGCAGCCAGCAGGGACGGAGGCCCGACGCCTGCTCAAGCTCACTCGCCCTCCAGCGAGCCCAGCTTCCCGTGGTTGAGACGGGGGATGGGGGTGATTGGCCCTCTGGAAACCATCTGTTGCGCTAATGAGAGAATAAGATAACGAGTTAGTAGGTTTATGTCATTTTAAATGTTGCTGCATGGTATTCCATCGCATGACTAGGTGGGTAATTTGTATAATTCTCCCTGACAAAGCATTTCGTGGTTCAGAAAGAAAGACAGTGACCAGCCAGATGAGGTAATGTTGACGGGGTGGTAAACCTCAGGCAAAGGGAGGCAGAAATTCCTTGCCTCTTCTTGGAGATGTTCTGTACCTTTGAGTTTTTTTATTAAAATAAAAAGCTGTGAAAAGTAAATATTTAGGTGGTTTTCAGATTTGCACGCCTTTCAGTGAGCCTGTAAGGCACCCTCCTGTGACGGGGCAGGCTTGCAGACGCTTCTGATTAGGTCAGAGGGAGCGTATGCCCGGGAGGCCCGTGACAGTGAACTAGGGCGCCCTCCCAGCCCTGGCACCGGACGCTCGAGTCCTCCGTGGCTTTGCACCTCGGGATATTGCCTAGTTATTCGTTTTCTATCAATCATGGCTGAAACAAACTCAGCAGTTTGGAACAACACGCATTTCTTCTCTCCCGGTCCTGGAGGTCAGGCGTCTTAAAGTCACGTGCGCGCCTGCATTCCTTCCTGAGGAATTCTCCGGGGACGCTCTGTTTCCTGGCCTTTCCAGCTTCCGGAGGCCCCTTCCTCCATCTCCACAGCCAGCAGCGCAGCCTCTTCAGCCCTCTCTCTCTGCATGCTAAACACAGACCCACGGGGCCTTTCCACCGGTGGTCAAGAGGCAGCGTTGTTCTGGTTTTTATTTTTCCTTCTGTTTTTTGGTGGCTATGAAGGAGACTGAGCGCACACTTCCGTTTCCGTGCGGGGAGCCGGACCTGGGCGCTCCAGGCTTCAGGGCTGTGTGCTAACCTTTCCCTCCGCGGCCTTCTCTTTCCCGAGACAAGGTAGCTCTGCACTCCCCCACTTGCTGCAGAATTAAAGGCACAACAACCGCCAGCATCGTGTCTTCCTCACAGAAGCAATAAGTCCTGTCATCTCACGAATCGCCCTCTCGCAGGGTAACAGAGAATGTATTTACATTCCTCCCCACTACCAGGGGCTCGTTAGCGGGCTGTGGAGGCGCTGCCGGGGAGCCAGAGCCCGGCGGCTGGAGGAGGCAGCGGGAGCCACCCAGCCTGGCCGCCCGGCCCGCAGCCACGGCAGACGGAAGCTTCAGTGGGTCTCCGCGGGAGCTGGCCGAGAAGGGGAAGGCCGCCCTGTGCCACCTCGCGCGCCGCGTCCGCGCGCCCGCAGCCCACGCGGACCTGGGTGGGGATGGAGCTCGTCGGCCCTGAGCCCTGAGCCCAGCGGAGACAACGGGAGGAGGAGGAGCGGGTCCTGAGGCTTCGGCTGGGCCTCCTGAGACGCCCGGCCAAGCGCAGACCTGGGGAGGCCGAGGTGGGCCGGGCCGGGGCGGGCCCAGGCCTCCCCAGGGAGAGCCGAGTGGAAGCGAGCCGTGCACGCGAGGGCGCGGGCCGCCGCCGCAGGGGCCCGGCCCCCCGAGGAGCGGCTCCTCTCCGGGGCGAGGCGGCCGGGCACGCCGCCTCCCCACCCTGCGCTGGGTCAGAGGGCCCCGATGCGCGCGGGGCGGCGGCCCTGAACACGGCCGGCCACTGACAGGGCGTCCGGAGAAGGAGCCTCGGCTGCCCCTCTGTCCTGTGGGGCCGCCCGGACGACCCAGGTCTCCCTCCTCAGAACCGGGCGGGGTTTCAGATACCTCCGCTGGGGGACCAGCTGCGGTCCTGGGAACCCCCGCCGGGGTTTCCCCAGATGAAACCCGGAAGGTTCCAGAAACCCTGCCAGGATTTCCAGAAACCCTGCAGGGACAGAGAGTATGGTAAGGACCCATAGGCCTGGTCTCCGGGGGCAGAGCCCCCGCGCCCCGGGGCTGGCAGAACACCCTGCCCGCAGCCAGCCCAGTGTAGACCACCCCCATCACTCCCTCTGACGCGGGCAGTGCCCTTCCAGGGGCGGGCCCTCCTCCGCTGGCGGCTCTGCCCTGTGCTCCCGGCAGCTGGCCACAGCCGCTGCCCGTCTCTGGGACTCCTGCCCTTGCTCCTCCGGCCTGGGAGCTGCGAGTCCGTCCGGGGAGCATGGTTATCGCGGGGCGTCTTCACAGCCGCCGCCGCCCGCAGCCCGGAGAGCAGACCCGGACGTCAGCGTCCCCGCACGGGGCCACTTCCTCTCGCTGCCCCCGGGGCCTCCTGACGGGATGTCCCAGCCGCGACCTCCGCAGACTCGGTTATGTTCTTTTATGTCCTCACGGGTGCTGCCAACACCTCCTCCTTTCAAATCAGCCGCAAAATTAATAAGCGCGCTGTGGTCCCATCTTCCCTCATTTGCCGGGCACAGGGCTCCAGGGCCCCGTCTTCGCTCGGCCCGGCCTCGATCCCGGGCTCTTGGCGGCTGCACTGTGGACGGAGGGTTGGGAAGACGCTTGTTCCATGCTCTGGATTTTGAGATACATAAGTCTGACCTCCTAAACTCACTCTGACTCGAGCTGTGCTGAGCAGAGCAAGTTGGCTCCCCAGGGCCCCACACGGCGCTCCTCACGCAGCCATGTCCCCGGTGGGCACAGAGGGGGCACTGCTTATGACATGGGGCCAGGCCGCCCAGCACGCAGGCTCGCCTGCCTGGGAGCTCCTGTTACTTGTACATGGTTGCAGAACAACTGAAAACCCTTCTGGGCTTTTGGGAAAATAACTTCTCAGCTGCTAAAAAACCATTGAAACTTGAGTGGTCTGTGCTGGCAGACTCCACGGCCGCTTTATACTAGGGCATGTGTGCAGGCGTTGTTTCTTTCTGCCCAGGATTAGCCACGGGAGCAGCTAGAGCTCAATTCTCTGCTTAACCATCAGTGACTCACAGTGGTCACCATCTCCAAATGACGTGCCCTGAGCCGTCTCTGTGCTTCATTCCTACCAGAAGGCCTTCTGGCCGTGAGCTTCCCGAGGAAGGCAGCCATCTGACCTTGCTTATTGAAATTCTCGTTTCTCAAGCTTCACTTCGCATAAAAACTAACTCTCTCATTGGTCTCAGCTCACCCTAGCAGCTTTTTGGCTAAGGTCAAGTGTAGTGTGGGGGCTTCCCAGGTGGCACAGTGGCAAAGAATCTGCCTGCTAATGCAGGAAGGTACAAGAGACGCAGGTTTGATCCCTAAGTTTAGGAGATCCCCTGGATGAGGAAACGGCAACCCACTCCAGTATTCTTGCCTGGGAAATCCCATGGACAGTGGAGCCTGGCGGGCTACAGTCTGTGGGGTTGCAAAGAGATACAACTGAGCACGCATAGCTTTGTTTTTAGTCCTTCTCCTGGGGATTTCAGCCATAAATTACGGTCCTGTGGCCGCTGGTGGTAGATGTTAATATAACCTCATTCCAGACGACTGGGCCTAGTCAGTGGTTCGCCACCATTTCTGGTTCAGAAGGGTGGCCTTCTCCCCCAGCTCCGGTCATCGTTCTCATTCTCGGACGTTGCTTGTGTTTTCTCTGGAAATTGGTGACCCAGGCAAGATGTTAGAACAGCTGACGGTGTATTTCACCCTCGCTGGTTTAGTCTTTGCTCTCAGGGTGTGAGATGCTCGCCGAGAGCTGTCCCCGTCGTGCTCCGTTTGCACAGGGATGTCAGGTGGGGGGCTGCCAGTGACGGTGTGTCCCCGGGGTGGGGTTTTCAGGTCAGACCCCAGCTTTTCCCACCTCCTGGGTCTGCAGGGTCGGAAGGGAGAACTGAGCACCTGCACCCAGGTGCTGCCAACCCAGCACCTGCCAGCCCAGCTCGTTAACCAAGGTGGGGGGCGGGGCACGGCTCTCCTCACTCGCTTCCACTCTGTAGCCAGCCCTGCCCTGCCAGTATCCCCCCAACAGCTGGAGGGGGTTCAACTGAAAGAAGGCCTGGATTCCTTGGCACACATGCCAGACATACACTGACTTTTTCAGGTGAGAAAACAGCTCTTTAATTGGCATAATAACTTTCCCCTAAATGCGCAAGTGTTGGCATGTAGAAAAGATAACGTGGAAGACAGATCATTACCCCGTGTTACCCGTGCCTGCTCCCATAAACCCCGTTATCGCCAAAATATTTCTGTCTGGGGAAGGTCCCTTAAGGCCTAATAGAACCTGAGGAGAGGCTGGAGGTTTGAGGGAGACTCCAGACTCTTAATTTGCACCCTTTCTGGTAATGAGACCTCACCACGGCCAACGCAGCCATCGGAACACAAACAAGCCGAACCAGCCCCAAACTGGCATGATTGCGAGCATTTTCCAGAGGCTTCCGTGAGTACACGTCCCAGGAGGCCCGGATCAGAACTCAGCCGAAGGGCTGCCTTATTTTTCTTTTTATTTTGAGGGGGAATTAATATTCTCCTCACTAAATGCACACGAAAGATTCGACAATACACCAGCTTTTCTCTTTTGTTAAAACCTTGCAAAGAGTGGCTGAGTTGAAAGACAAAGTAAATCTTCCCATCTGAGGAGGTAAGCGGCGTGCTATTTCTTGTTTTTTTTTTTTTTTTTTTTTTAATAGTGCAGCCTCGGCAAGCTGCTAGCTGTCTTACCGCAGAGGGGAGACCCCGAGGGACCCCGGCCGGTTTGCAGCAGGCCTTTGCATGTGGTGTGTTTGTACCAGCTGAAGACAGTGCATGACTTTCTAAATAATTTACCAGTTGATTAATGGACTCACAGGGGTATAATTAGAAGAGAGAGAGACCGTTGGTACAGTAACCGGTACAGTGCTTGGGGGAGCAGGAGCCTTTATTTTTATAAAGAAACTTTCTAGGGTGCTGGGCGTTTGAAGCTAACTTGGGAAGAGCTCAGTGCCTCTTCTCTTTTGAAGTGGAAATAGGACAGTTTGAATCCGTCGAGTTTAATTTTTCACAAGCTTTAGGGGCCCTGCAGTGCAACTCCCTTTTTATTATTGAAAAAACTCTACATTTTTCTTTCATTTTTCTCCGCACACACACACACATGCACACACAGACCCACACGCAGCCCAAGCAGTAAGTAATAAACACATTAATTTACTCTTTTACTGAACGTGTATTTTATCCGCTGCACCTCCCCTGGATGTGTCCCCACGGGCCCCCTCAGCACCCCCACCAGACCCCCTCCCCGGGTTGGGCTGCCTGTAGGTTGATTAACGGACACCCCAGTAATTTATGCATTTTTAAAGGAACCCTCACCTCTGTCTTGACAATGCTTTTGAAGTAGCTCCTTTTTTCAAGTCAAACTTTTGACTTTTCCGCTGGGACCGCTACAAAGATTTTCTTCTGGAAACTAGGTAGGCGCCTTCCTGCCGAGACAGCCCAGCAGAGCAGCGGGTCTCAAAGTGGGGGTGCGTTGTGAGGGGCAGAGGCGTGTAATGAGGACAGTTGTAGAAAGGGGGTCAGCACGCTGTTTATCAACAGGGTTGTGCCCCTAGAGGGTCCAGCTCCTGAGTTTTTAAGAACTAGACTTTGGCTGCGGGAGTGGCATCGTCTGTCTGCGATATTAAGATGACGCCCTGCTGGGGCATTGGCAAAGGTCTGTGGCCAAGAGGTTGCAAAGCTTTCTGTTTGGTGGCCAGAGCGGTGGGGAAACTGAGGCAGCGAGGGGCTCTCAGCTCACCCGTGTGTCCAGTCCGTGAAGTAGCCTCTCCCCGCGGAAGACGGGGGCCTGGCCACCATGGCAGCGTCAGCAGAGGGGCCGCGCAGATGGTTTTCCTGGGCTGAGTGTCCGTCGGGGGCTTGCCGTGTGTCAGGCACAGAGATCACAAAACCGGAGGGGAGCCCAGAGGGGCAGGGTGTCCTTCTCATTCCGACCAGGGCTTCTGGACGCGTCTCCTCTCCACGGGCAGCCCTGGTGGCTTCCAGCCCACTCAGCTGTGAAATCGCCTGCGACAGGCCAGGCCCCAAGGCCCCTGCCTTCTCCTCCAGCCAGGAGTCTCCCGCTCACACCCCTCCAGGCAGGTGTAGCTTGAAGCCCCTTGCCCTCCGAGTACCCCGGGCGGGGAGCTGACACTGGCTCTCCTCTCGGGCTGCGAGCAGGGCCCAAGGGGTGTCGGGGAGGCTGCTCTCAGTGACCTTCTGCGGCCCCTACACTTCGGACAGTCGCCACATCCCTAAAACAGACATCCCGTGGGGGACTTGGCACAGCTGTGATTGCCAGGAAGCGGGGGCACAGGACCCTCACCCTGCAGCTCTGCCCTGGTGTACCCTGCCCTGAGCTGAGCAGGAAGGGGGCTCAGGGTAGGGAGAGGTAGGTGGGTGCGATGGGGCAGAGGGACACAGAGGCGAGAGGGGAGGGATGCGTGTTGAGTATACACCCACTCCAGTATTCTTGCCTGGGTTCCCATGGACAGAAGAGCTGGGTGGGCTACAGTCCATGGGGCCCCAAAGAGTCAGGCACGACTTAGCTACTGAGCGTGCATGCACGCAGACCGCGCCCTTCCCCTGCCCTTCCCCGGGGCATCCAGACCTCGATTTCTCCCATCCGTGGCCCTGAGCACTGGAGCTCTTCTCCACCTGGGCATGGCCAGGTTACAGGGAGGTAAGACAGCCCTCCTCTGGGACCCCTCCCAGCACCCCCGCTGCGTGTTTCCCCTTCGGCTCCGTCTGCTCCCCAGGCCCCGTCGCCAGCGTGGCTCATAGTAGGGGCTCAGCAAATGTCCGTGAACGAACCCGTGAATGAATGAGCAGATGAGGGCACAGCTGGTGTCCCGGGACGGCACGGCGTAGCAGGGCAGGCCTGCCCTGTGGCGGCAGGGGCCCAGGCGCTTTGCCCCACTGCCTGCATTTCTGCATTGGTGAGACCCCGTTCGTCTTAAGGAACAAAGGGAAAACAGGTGCCGGCGGGCGGCCCGAGGGGTTTCCAGAGAGGTGGCCCGAAGTGTTGACTCCTGGAGAGTGGAGGGTGAAGCTGCAGGTTTGGGCTGTGGACTCACCACTCTATTCCAGTTCAGGTTCTGCCACGGGCTGACCTTGGGCAAGTCACGCAGCCTCGCAGGACTACAGCGTCCTCATCGACAGCGCGAGCTTTCCACAGTGCTGTAGTCATGGTTTGTTAGGTGTCCATGTGAAAAAGTGTCTGTGAAACGTTTAGCACCATGCATGGCACCCAACTGGGGCTCGCCTGGTGGCTCAGATGGTAAAGAAAGCACCTGTGAGGTGGGAAACCTGCGTTCGATCCCTGGGTCGGGAAGATCCCATCGAGAAGGAAATGGCAACCCACTCCAGTATTCTTGCCTGGAGAATCCCATGGATGGAGGAGCTTGGCGGGCTGCAAAGGGTCACGAAGAGTCAGACATAGGGGTGCGACCGTGACTTTCACTTTATGGGACCCAACAGACCACTTATCAGATACTATTATTATCATTAATAGTTACAGTAGTTGTCATCTCATAACGATAGTAGAAGTCATGGTGGTAGTAGCAAGGCCGTGTGTGTTTACACGTACCTTACATGTACATATGTGTATTTAGCGTGTATGTTGCACAAGGTCATATTCACAAACATACATGTATGTTTCATAGGTGGACTTCTTTGATACCTTATTCTCTTCCTGTGACTGATGCTTTGGGCACCCGGTCCCCGTGGTCACCAGGAACTGGCCGAAGCCTGGTCCGCCCCACCTCTGGGGCCCCGCTATCTATTGCAGCCTCCCTACAACGTGATGGCATAGAAGGACGGCTGCTTCGTTCTGCTCCTGATGTCCTGGGTCAGGATTTCAGGCAGGGCAGGGCGGGAGGGCTCGACACCACTGTCTAACTTGGGCCTTAGTTGGCATGACTCTGACGACTGGAGGCAGCTGGGCTGGATCATCTAGCTGGGGCCCTACACATGGTTCTTGGTCCTGGTGTGGACCTGGCTCCTTGCTTCTCCTCGCTGCATCTGCTGGGGCAGGACCCTTCATCCCCACACCTGGTGCCTGCAGTGAGGTGCTCAGGTCTCCCCCTCGGTGCAGCGTTGCCACGTGGCAGCTTGGGCTTCCTCGCGTTGGTCAGCCCTCTTGTGTGATCCTAGCTTCCCCCACAGCAAGCATCCCAAGGAGGCTGAGAGCAGCCAGCCATCGTGGATGGGGTGGAGGATGGAGGATGGGGTAAGCGCTAAGGCTTCTTCTGACCCAGCCTCCGAAGTCCCAGAATGAGCTTCCAGCTGATTCTGTCCATTAACCGAGTCAAGATGGGCCCAGATTCAAGCGGTGGAGGGCTTAAGTTCTCAGCTGTAGGAAAGTGTTAGTCTCTCAGTTGTGTCCGACTCTTTGCAACTCCATGGACTATAGCCCACCAGGCTCCTCTGTCCATGGGATTCTCCAGGCAAGAATACTGGAGTGAGTAGCTGTTTCCCTTCTCTGGGGGATCTTCCTGACCCAGGGATCGAATCCAGGTCTCCTACCCTGCAGGCAGATTCTTTACCGTCTGAGCCACCAGGGGAGCTGGGGGTAGGAAGGCCACCTCTAATCTGCCGCCGTAGGGAAGGCTTGCGTTCTGGTTCCGTTCGGGAGTGGCTGCATCTGGTGACTGAGTGAGGCTGAACACAGACGGCCTCATGGGTCCTCAGAGCTGGGGGTGGCCTGGCTGCAGCCCTGCCACCTAGCAGCTTGTCAGGAGCTCAGAGAACTGAGTCCAGTTCTCTTTTTAAGAGGAAGAAGCCCCAGCTGAGAGATAAAGTGACCTATCCAGGGCATGCCGCAAATGAAATGCAGAGAGGAGGGGAGAATTCATGCTGCTTCTTCCCCTGTAAAGGGGGCAGAGAGCAGAGACGGGGCAGGTGGCCCCACAGCCCAGCGGCCTGGGTTTAATTCTGGGCTCCCCGAGCCATTTATGCATGGCCTGGGGCACGTTACTTCCTCTCTCTGTACCTCTAGTTCCTCATCTATAAAATGGGTTTGTTATGAAGATTGCAGGAATCAATACTTGTATTAGGAAAAAACCCAAGCTCACAGCAAAGCCGAGTCAGCATCATACCGTGTGTACTTGTCAAATCAATGTGTCAATGCGTCTTTTCCACCCAGAACACTGGGCTCATGGTTGTTTACTGGTTTCCCAGGAGTTGCTGACTTTCTCCTCACAGATCATGTGAGCACCGTCCTTCCCGCTGCCCCTGAGATGTGGGGGATGTAACTGGTTCCGAGCCCTGACTGCATTAAGATGGAAGGAAAATCGCGTTCCGGAAACTCTTTGATCCGTAGCGTGCAGTTAGTTTAACACTGCACTTTCCAACAGTCCAGTCCATGTCTGGATTGCTGGCCTGTCTCATCTTCCCCTGAAAGGTGTAAAAGCGGGTGTTAAGATAGGAATGACTAATGATCCGACTGTCAGACCCAGTGTGTCTCAGTGAGCATTTTTATTAAAAGTCTTCTTAATTTGCTAAGTGAAGCCCCATTCATTCGGAGAATGGCTGTTCTTTAATTATTTATTGGGGCTGCCCTGGGTTTTGGGTGCTGCGCGCAGGCTTCCTCCTGTTGCGGTGAGCGTTGGCTACTCGTGTTACAGAGGGCAGGTTCTAGGGCATGCGGGTTTTAGCAGTTGTGGCCCGTGGAAGAATGCCTGCTTTTAAATGGTCATTTTTTTTCTCATCTAGAACCTCATTAGTGAGATAAGCTCAGGGCCCCCCGTTGGGGTTGCCCCTCCGCTGCAGGGGCTTCAGCGGTGCCGGCACCTCACGTCTTATCTTTGCTTTGGCCCCAGTAGACGTGGCGGAGAGGGGAGTGATAGAAAGCGATCGAAGCGAGCAGCTGCTCACCAAGGGCTGAGCAGCCTCCCAACTGTTAAGGGCCCCCAGCCCTAACGTACTTTTCTGGACTTGAAAAAAAAAAAAAAAAAGCTGGTGTTAAAAAAAATTGTTGGCCACCATAGGAAGAAAACTTCCAGTTGAAATCCATTTGCTAACTCTGGGAGGAAATAAAGCTTCTGAATTATTTTTTTAGGCCTTTTTATTTTGTGTTGCAATATAGCCAGTTAACAAGGTTGTAACAGTTGCAGGTGGGCAGCGAAGGGACTCGGCCTATATATTCGTGTATCCGTTCTCCCCCAAACTCCCCTCCCACCCCGGCTGCTGTATGACACTGAGCACAGTTCCCTGTGCTGTGCAGTAGGTCCTTCTGGTTGTCCATTTTAAATAGAGCAGTGTGGACGTGTCCATCCCAAACTCCCTGACTGTCCCTTTCCCCAGTTTTCCCCCTGACAACCGTAAGTTCATTCTCTCTAGGTCTGTGAGTCTTGTTCTGTTTTTTAGAGTTGATTTGTATCGTTCTTTGTAGATTCCACGTTTAAAGGACATCATATGCTATTTCTCCTCTGTCAGACTTACTTCACGCCTTACGGTAATCTCTAAGTCCATCCATCGCTGCAGATGGCATTCTTTCCCTCTTTTTAATGGCTGAGTAAGTCCATTGTGTGTATGTTCCACGTCTTTATCCCTTCCTCTGTCGGTGGACATTTAGGCTGCCTCCATGTCTTGGCTGTTGTGAATAGTGCTGCAGTGAACACTGAGGTGCATATATCCTTCTGGATCATGTTTTTCTCTGGATGTATGCCCAGGAATGGGATTGCAGGGTCATACGGTAGCTCTGTTTTTAGTTTCTAAAGGAGCCTCCATGCTGTTCCTCATAGTGGGTGCACCAATTTGCATTCCCACCCACAAGGCAGGAGGGCTCCCTTCTCTCTACACTCTCACCAGCATGGATAGTTTTGGGGAAAACTTGTAAATTATTATTTTTTTAAATTGTTATCTCCTGGCACCATTGTCTGACAAGTAGATTTAAATACTGTTGTTGAGTACTCAAGATGTTAGGAAATAGATTTTTGGAACCTAAGGAAGTCTTAGAAGACATCTGTTCCATCTTGTGCCTGGGAAACACTGCTGGTCAAAAAGGCACTTGTCAGGGCAAGTGACTTGAGTTTACAAAGGAAGTAAGTTCTCCAAGGGGGCTTGCTCCCCAGCCCCGAAGAATGGTGGAGTGCAACCGAGTGGAATAGTCCGCTTTCTCCTCCTCCCGTCCTGTACTGGTTTTAGAAATGGTGCGTTTATCCTTTTAAGAGCTCACTCGGGGCGCAGGATCCACAGCTGACCAGCAGGTGGCAGTAAATAATAAACAAAGAGCATCACTGAAGGCCCCCCTGGCCCCAGGCCCGGCTGGCGCTGCACACAGTCCTGATTTCCGGCTGCGGCCGCGGGGAGGCCTTGCAGGCCTCGGCTGCCAGGAATCCGCGCCATGCCGAGGGTGGTGGGCTCCCAGAAATGGTGGCGTTTAGCTTTCACTGAACTATAACGCTTAGTAAAGTCGGGCCGGGAAGAGCCCAATCCACAGCCTGAGCCAAGCCCCCAGCAATCTGGGGGAGAGACAGACGTGGTGGGGAGCGGGCGCCCTGCTTCCTTCAAGCATCAGTATGCATGAGATGGAAAGAGAAAACGAAAACAAAAGCGGTGCTGCTTTCTCCTCCGCAGCAGCCAGGGTTCCTTTCCAGGACGCTCCCCTTGGCCGGGTCAGGAGGGGGCGGGGCCGGGAGCTGGGTTGGGATGTGGGGAGGAGGAGAAAGTGCTGAGCCCCCATGAACCCTGCCAAATGGCAAGTGTCCTCTTAACTTTTCAAAGGGGCCTTGAAGAAGGAAGACGCTACAGGCTCTGTGTGTGGGGGGGCAGGCGTGTGTTTGTGCTCTGTTGTGTGTGGAGGGTGTGGGGTGTAGTGAGTGTTGTGCATGTGGGTGTAGCCTGTGTAGGGTGTAAGTAGGTGTGTGTCCTGCAGGGATGCGTGCAGGTGTTACAGGTGAGTGCGTGGGCGTGTGTAGTGTGTCGGGTGTGTGTGTGAGGTCCTCAGCCTTGTCTGGTCTGCCCTGGGGAGACAGGAGGGTTAAATGGTGAATCCTGGGCATGCCAGTCAACCTTGGGAATCCTTTAGCTTGAAGCACTGGCTGAGGGAGCTGTTTCCTTTCCTCCACTGTCCATCCCAGCCTTTTGGGGCCAGCACCAGCAGCCTAGTGCCCTGGGGTCCCTGCCTCTCCCAGCCAAGCCCTGGTCAGGGATGGTCACAGGGATGCGGAGGCTTGGACCACAGGCGGCAGCGAGGTGTGAAGTGCAGCAGGAAAGGTCCAGGAAAGAGTTTCCAGCGAGTCCTCTCGGCCCTTGGCTCTGGCTTCCGCTGGACTTCCACGAGCTGGCCTGGGAGCTCTCTCGGGACCCTCCTAATGAACGCCACCAGCTCTCTGAGCTGGACTGTCCTGAGGATGCAGACTTGCCTCCCAGGAAGAATAGTCCCTTCCAGTCACCTCACGGTAGCCTGACTCTCAGCGCCCTTCCTTCTGCATAAGCCAGGGGACCGATAGGCGGGAGGGAGCTTGAACATGCCTCCCCTTCAAGACCAGGATGGACCAGGTGTCCTGGGTAGGGTTGGTGGGGGGCCTGAAAGCCTTTCACTTGTGACCGTGGCTCCCCGTCCAGCCTTGTGCCAAGCACATCTGGCCGACAGGGAACAACGGATTGAGATTTTAATAACCTCGAGGTCAATGTGAGGACGGCTCTCTCTCGTGGAAGATTTTCAGAAAAAGAAAAAAATAGCACCTGAAAGCATGTGATGTGGTCTTTATGAAATAATGGGATATTCATATCTCGCACTTTGCTAAATTTAGGGTTGACAGGACGTTTCGGAGATGTAGCCCTTGGCAGTAGCTTATACGCAGGGTAAGATGTTAGCTGTCAAGCCCAGAAATCAAGCCTGAGGCACCTGACTCAATGGGGAGAGACTCGAGGCCACGCTGGAAATCTCTCTCTGAGAGGAGGATGAAGAGCAGTGGACAGCATTATCAAGGAGAATTTCAACTTCCGGAAGAACTCCGCGGGCGAGCTCTGTTCTGCGTTTTTGCTGAACTGGCTGGTCAGGGCTGAAAAAGTGAGCTGATGGCCTGCAGTGGCGGGGGCGGGGGATGGGGGGGAAGGCAGCAGCCAGAAAAAGGCGCAGGGCAGAGAGCCTGACGCGGGAGACGCGGGTGGGCCTGGGAGTTGCACCCAAGGTGGGTCTTCCTGCCTCACCCTTCACCCTTGGGCCTGAGCCGCCGTCACCGTCACCGGGAGGGCCTCTCAGGCAAGGACACATCGGGGGCGGGGACAGGGGGGATCTGTCATTGGTTTTAGTGGCCAGCAGTGCTTCCCAGCCTCCAGTGGGGGAGCACAGCCCCCCCCGGGAGAATGGGGGAGCACAGCCCCCCCTGGGAGAAGGCCCCTGGTGACGCCCAGAGCTGTCGGTGCTTCGAGGGGACCAGCAAACCTCCGTGGCCTTGTGGCGTCTTGTCTCCCAGGTCCCAGGAGCCTCAGTTACTGATGTTCAACCTTGACCGAGACTCATGGAGGGCAGCGGCCTGGTGTGCACTCTAAGCAGCTTTCCCAGGCTCGCCCAGGGAGGGCAGATCTGGGCGGGTACCATGACGCCAGGCTCCTGGGCCCAGAGTAACAGCAGGCAAGGGCTTTCTCCAGCCCTTGGGTCCCCCCAGAGTGAGAGCTGCTTCTGGGTGTGAGGACAGCCTTCCAGGGAGATTCATCTTTTGACCCGCTGCGACAGTGTCTCACAGTGATCGTTTCAACCTCTTTTAGGCCTTTAAATCGTTTCCTTTAGACAAAACACCCACTTTGTTAATGGAAGCTGTTAAACATGTTTGGAAAGCAGAGAGAGTAGAATAAGGAGCCCGAGGGGACCCACCGCCAGTTCAGGGAACCTGCGTGTTCTGGATCAACGATGCAGTCCCTTCCCCATGTAGGATTATTTTGAAACTAATTCCCAATGCCAAGATGCGTTCCTTTGGCTACCTGTTTAGTTCACAAGTATGTCGTGGAGTGGATGAAAGGGAACCCTGGGGGAACGCACTGCCATGGGGCCTGTCTCGGTGCTTGGGAGAACAGGCCTGGTTTCAGGAGATTCATTCGTTCATTCAAAGAGTGTTTACTAAGCACCCGCCGAGGCCCTGGCATGTGTACCAGGTGTGGGGGTAGCAATGAGCCTGATTTGGCGAGGGCCCCTGCTTTCTCCAGTGGGGGATGAGGGTGTAGGCGTTAAACAAATACTCCACTGATGATTATTGACCCACAGTCGTGGGAAGCCCCTCTCAGGAGAAGTGCTCTTTGAGAACCTGCAGAGAGGGGCTCGTTTTGGTATTGGCTAGAAGCTGGGCTCTGCGTGAGTGGCCACCTTCTTCCCCATCTTCGGGGGCGATGAGACCTTGCCCGCCTCCGAAGCCCTCGCTGTCACACCTCCCAGGTCCTTCGGCTCTTTGGCTGGGATGTGTTGACTTGTGTTGTCGTCTCCCTCAGCTCCAGGACCCTGAGCCCCCGCGGGACCGGCCGTCGCTCGTGGGGCGTCAGTGTGGCCCCTCCTCTCTGCCCTGTGTGTGTGTTGTGTGTGTACACGTGTGTACACGTTGTGTGTGTATATGTATGTCAGTATATGCTTCAGTTGGTAAAGAATCTGCCTGCAGTCCAGGAGACCCGGGTTCAATCCCTGGGTCTGGAAGATCCCCTGGAGAAGGAAATGGCAAACCACTCCAGTATTCTTGCCATGGACAGAGGAGCCTGGAAGGCTACAGTCCATGGGGTTGCAAGAGTCGGACTTAGCAACTAAACCACCAGATCATACTATCTACATCGTTTACTTGCTTCCCCCCCCTCCCATTTGATATTCTGTCAGAGGCCTCTTTCCAAGTCAACATAGATGATTTTTTAAAGGTTCCCTAGTAGCATGCTGCATAGATGTCTCGTCCTCTGTGTAAGCTGTCCTCTGCTGATGGACATTTGAAATCGTCTCCATCACCCCTGTTATAAACGGCCCTGAGACGGACATCTCCATGGGCATGTCTTCTGTCCTCTCTGCAGCTGTATCTTAGATGTAAATTCTTTGGAACATGATTGCTGGACCACGAGGCATGTACATCTTAACTTTTGATGCCAGTTGGGAGATTCCCTCTAGAAATCTTTGCCAACTTAACAAGGGAAAAAAAAAAAAAACAACCTCAAACCAAGAAGTCGCTTTGTGTTTCTGTCTGGTTAGACTTCTTGACCTTGAGTCGGATTTCTCCCCAGCTGAGCAACTGGCTTGCACAGGTCACTTAACTCACAGCCTTTTGGG
Source organism: Cephalophus harveyi (assembly GCA_006410635.1). Classification (NCBI taxonomy): domain Eukaryota; kingdom Metazoa; phylum Chordata; class Mammalia; order Artiodactyla; family Bovidae; genus Cephalophus; species Cephalophus harveyi. The sequence continues at coordinate 686,203 of SJYT01063686.1, forward strand.
GCCTTGGTTTCTCAGCTTTGAGATGAGGGTGGTCAATGGGACGACCTTCCAGGCCTCTCCCTCTCTGAGCCTCTGAGCAGCCTCTGTTGCCCTCAGAAGCTCAGTGCTCAGCTGTCCACCCCTCACTGCAGCTTGGTCTCCAACAGCACTGATTAGTGAAGAAAATTACTTGCCCAATGCACTCGTCACCCTCATCAACAGAGGCCTTCACCGGGCCCAGAGGCCTTCACCGGGCCCAGGCATCCCTGGTCAGCAAACTAATTACCTCAGTGGCCCCACCCCCCCGCCAAGGACCAGGCTGTCTCAGGCCCACAGCCCTCTCCTGAAGCCAGATTCACGCTCAGATAGTCATGTTTGTAATTTGAGGGTCCCTGTGCTTGCCAATGGCTTCATCATAGCCACCTGATGGGACTCTGGGTAAACTTTCAGAAGGAATTAAATTTATACCCTCACCTCCCTTCAGAAGACCTCGATGGCTCTGGCAGGCCCCCTGAGTTGTCTCCAAGCCCCGTAACAGCCGGTGAGGCAGGTGTCATAGAGGAGGACTCTGATGGTCAGGGAGGTCCCACACCTGGACCCCAGGGCTCTCCGCCCAAATTTGCTCCAAGAAAGAAGCCCAGGGGAGACAAGAACTGAGTTTTCTGGGTTTTATTCTAAGGAACTCTCGTAAAGGCAGCAGCGCTTACTAATCTTCCTGCCCTCTGTCCTACCTTAGAGCTCGGCCCACGCACCTTCCCGCCTGTAGGTGAAGATCCTGCCCCTTTAGTTTCAGGGCTGATGGGGGCAGGTCTGGAGAGGGATGCAGAGAGCTCGTTGTACCTCGGCCGGCCTCTCTGATGGGGCATAGATGGAAGCGTCTCAGCCACTCCAGGTGCCCAAGGACTTGAGGGCACTGTGCTTGTGGGGTCAGCAAAAGAGAGTTTACGTTCCTTTTATTTATTTATTTTGGTCATGCCGTGCAATTTGCAGGAACTTAGTTCCCTGACCAGCGATTGAATCTGGACCATCTCAATGAAAGTGCCAAGTCCTAACCACTGGACCACCAAGGAATTCCTTTTTTTATTTGGTGTCCTTTTAGAAAGTGAAACAGCTGGAGCTGCTCAGAGCTGGTTTGCACTCGGGGTCCTCAGCCTGAGCTCTTTGCAGACTTTGCTGTTGCTGTTGTTCAGGTGCTAAGTCGTGTCTGACTCTTTGCGATCCCGTGGACTGCAGCACACCAGGATTCCCTGTCCTTCACTATCTCCCAGAGTTAGCTCAGACTCATGTCCATGGAATTGGATGGTTGCCATCTGATCATCTCATCCCCTGTCGCCCCCTTCTCCTCCTGCCCTCAGTCTTTCCCAGCATCAGAGCCTTTTCCAGTGAGTCAGCTCTTCGAATCAGGTGGCCAAAGTATTGGAGCTTCAGCTTCAGGATCAGTCCTTCTAGTGAATATTCAGGGTTGATTTCCTTTAGGATTGACTTGTTTGATCACCTTGCTGTCCCAGGGACACTCAAGAGTTGTCTCTAGCACCACAGTTTGACAGCATCAATTCTTGGGCGCTCAGCAGACTTCACAGGAGGTAAGGTGCTGTCTCCTAGCCACGTGCTTGGAGTCTGGACTCCAGCTGGAGCCTCCATTGGCTGATCCCGCAGAATGGGCCATCCTTGTGCAAGCATGGTGAAGTGCACGTTCCTGGGCGTTCCAGCTCAGGGTCCTGAGATCAGCCCCTGTGTGTTCTTTCAGTAAATGTGCATTGAGGGCCTGTACCCAATCCTTCCCCAGATGGCCAGGGGGCGGGCAGGTCCACTTCCTTCCAGAAGGCCTGGCAGGACCTCCCCACCCCCACTTCCCAGAGTCCCTCCGCTCCAGCCACGCTGGCCCTTTTTCCATCCCTTGAACGTGCCAAGGTTGTTCCAGCCTCAGGGCCTTGCCATGAGCTCCACCCTGAACATCCTCCCCAGATCCCCGTGAAGCTGAACTCAGCGTCCAGATCTCGGCCAGCTGTGACCTCAGAGACCATCTTGGATCCAGCCAAACCAGCATCATCCCATCTCTTGGTTTGCTTTCTTCCTAGTATGTATGACTTTCTGAAATGGTTCTTTATTTATCTGTGCCTCGTCTGTCTCGCTGGCTGGAATGTAGACTCCGGGAGGGCAGGGCCCTTGGCTTCTTTGTTGCTGTGGGGGGCGGCCTCAGGCCCCAAGCCCGGGCACAGCTCGGATGCTACGCACGCTCCACCGGACAGACACTGGGAAAGGCACTTCTGGATGGGTTTCAGTTTCCGTGAGAATCTCCATACATGGGGTAGGCCTGGGCTGGAAGGCTGTATAGCAGATTCGTGACCCTCCTTGTCTTTAAACTGTGTTTATTTCCTCTGACAGATAACGTGAGGTTTCTGGATCAGAGAAAAGTTCTGTTCCTTATTCACACCGTGGTCTTAGAGGTGGTTCCCCGCACCCCGACTCCTCACAGGGGTCCTGGTGGGAGCCAGTGGGCACTGCGCGTAGGGAGTGCAGCGCGGAGCTGGGGGAGGGGACCCCCGAAGCCGTGACAGCTGCCCCTCTGCCCTCCTGCCCCTGCCCTGAATACAAACAGCTCCCGGGGAGTGAGGGGGCAGTCGGTAGGTTTCCTACCCCTGGGATAAGAACAGAGGACTCGGGACAGGGGTCCTGAAATCTCTCCCATCTTTAACTGCCCAGACTTGCTTGAAATCAGCCACCCTGTATCCCAGGAGCGAGCTTAGAACACCTTGACCCCAGGGGGAAGCACGCGAGGGTTCATGGATCAAATCTCTCCATCTTTAACTGCCCAGACTTGCTTGAAATCAGCCACCCTGTATCCCAGGAGCGAGCTTAGAACACCTTGACCCCGGGGGGAAGCACGCGAGGGTTCATGGATCATTGTTTCCTGGCAAGCCGAGTGGTGTGATCCCTTGGGGATGGAGCCGGGCTTCCTCTTGGCAGACGAGGAAACCGCAACTGGGAGAGCCCGTGGGGCCAGCAGAGGTCGGCTGGCACCCAAGCGCAGGGCTGAGACCAGACCCTAGATTTGTGGGTGCCCCCAGCCCAGCTCCCACTCTTCTTCTGAGCTCCCGAGTCTGGTCAAGTTGGTTTTGACATATTTGTTGCAGTGAAGCTTTGCAAACGGAGGGCTCCGGTCTATTTCTTCCACCACGTCCTGTGTGCCAGGCACTGTGTTAACTATGGAAAGCCAGGTGGGCGTGGTCCTTTGTCCTGGTGAGAGGGAGCGCTAGGCAAAGCTTTAGCTGGAGCGTTAAGAACGTGGCAAGAAGTGAAGCCGAAGTGAAGAAACACAGCTGCTAACCCAGCTGTGGACAGTCCTGGGAGCGGACCCTCCTCGGGGGCCTGGCCCCAGGCAAGGCGTGGGGGAAGGAGACTTGGCTGGAGGGACTGGCACATTTGAGGGGAGGTGGAGAGCTGGGGGGAGATTCACCCGGGGAGGCAGGCTGTGGACCCTGCAGGGCCCTGTCGACCATAGCGAGGAGCACTGGCGAGCCACAGCAGGTTTCAGCAGGGAAGGGATGGGATTAACTGCATCAACTCCTCACTGACCTGTCTCAGCCAGGTCGTCTCATTAGAGCAAAATCCCTTCCCTGCTCTTTCCTTCAGACTGGGAACGGAAGGCTGAAGGATGTGAAAACAAAATCAGGGGAACCCTGACTGGAGGAGGGTTAGATGGAGGGTTATGGTTCTTGGGCAGCAGGGCATTCACTCAGTGTGTCCCGGCCACGGAGGAGAGCAGCTGGTAGTGATTTTTTCTGGATCTCTCACCTGGCTGTCAGCCTAGGGGGCCTTTGGGAACGTTCCAGCCGTGTGTATTAGGGCCACTGGGCTGACCCCCGGATGGCCGGTTGGAGGGCAACCGAGCATCTCCAGAGAAGCCGCCGACCGCTCTGTCACTGCCGCTCGGAAAACCTGCTCGTCATCAGGCCCACACTGCTAGCAAACAACGGTAATATTTACCAAGTATCTCTGGAAAAATGAGTGCAAAGCGCAGGAAATGCAGTGCAAATTGCTAGAACGCAGTACATTAGCAACACAGGCCATTTAATGAGTCTGGGAAGAAAGGTATAAATTTCAGGAAAATGTCAATTGCAGTAATGTAAACAAGAGGCTTCTTAACATCTTCTCCGTGAGACTTGATTTCAGTCACCGGTTATAACTAACGCTGTGCTTCTTGTGAGAGATTTTATTCTAAACAGCAAGGAGGGGAGAACCAGGGGGAAGGGGAGAAGAAAGGGGTGGGTTGCATGTGCACAGTAAATTAGCAGAGAGCCTCAGGGGCACCACCACTGCTCCATTGGAGGAAAATGAAACCTCCCACTGGGGCTTCCATGAAAAGTCTTTTGCAGCAAAAGCTGGATCCTGGGGTGCAGGGTGGGGAGAAGGGTGCCGGCACATCACTGGAGAGCTGGGAGCTGTCCTGGCTGCTGATGGGCGTCTATCCTGTCAAAGTCAGGGAAAGCTCAATGTCAAGATCACCCAGTCCATCCCCTCCCCGCACAGACATGTTCCCCTCATTGGTGGGAACACGGAGCACCCCGAGAAACAGGCACCCACATCCTCGGCCACCTAAACCACTGCTGCCTCTTCAGCAGTTCAAACCCAGGTCAGATGAAGTTAGGAAGCTGGTGGGCAAGGACCTCAGACGCGCCCTCGCCTTCCTGCTGGGTCCGAAGAGTGACGAGCTGTGCTCCTTTCTCCGCAGTCCCCGACAACATCATCATGAAGGTGCTGAAGCAGCGCCTGGACCAGCAGGACTGCGTTGAGAGAGGGTGGGTGCTCCACGGCTTCCCGCGAGACCTGGACCAGGCACACACGATGGACAACCTGGGCTACAAGCCCAACAGGTGAGCAGCCCACGTCCCACGGGCTCCCAGGAAGGCCTCTGCCGCCTCTCCAGGTCCCTGTGACGACGGGCAGTGTGCCGGGAGCCTGCCCACGGTCCCGAGAGGGTGTGCGTCCTGGCCTCCCGCATCCCACCGCCTGTCCTGTTTACCCTGTGAACCGGGAGTCTGGCTCGGGTTCACATCCCGGCTCTGCCGCTCACCTTACTGGACCTGAATGTCCATCTGTGAGTGAGGACACGTATCGACCAGTCTCGCCTGCCTCGTGGGATTGTGGTGCAGAGCAATCCATGGCTTCCTCCGACTGTTTTCACAATTTTCCTTTTTCATTTGGGATCTTTGATGCATCTGATATTTATTTAAAATTTTTAAAAATAATCTTTGTCTTTATTTGTGGCCGGTGTTGTAGCTGCACGCAGGCTTTCTCTGGCTGCAGCAAGCAGGGGCTGCCCTCTTGCTGGGGAGCACAGGTGCTAGAGTGCTCGGGCTCGGCAGTTGCATCTTGGGCCCGTTGTCCTGACGCAGGTGGAATCTTCCGGTACCAGGGACGGAACCTCTGCGTTGGCAGGCGGATTCCCTAACCACTGGACCACTGGGGAAGTCCCTGATGTTTATTTTGATGGAGGTTTGCTGTCCAGCCTCCTTTCCCCCCAACCGTTAGCCACTTCTTTCAAAACGATGTCAAATATTGTTGAATATTCTGTCCTTCCTCCACTAACTTGAACCTGAGAACACCCTACAACTGCAGATGTTGTGGAAATAAACAAAGACCACCCACTTGAAGAAAACAAAGGCTGTCAGAGTTTGTTGTTTCTACCAAGAGAGTCGGCCACCTGGTGGCTTGGGGTATGTATTTATATGTGGTCTGACCACTGTCTGCTTGTAGATGCCGTCTCTCAATATACTTGGCTGTACTTCTAAACTTTCTGTTGTTCCCCACAAGTCTATTTCTGCAGCAAAAAGGCATGGCAGCCCACTCCAGTGTTCTTGCCTGGAGAATACCATGGAGAGAGGAGCCTGGTGGGCTACAGTCCAGAGGGTCACAGAGTCAGTCCAGAGTCAGACATGCTAAGTCAGAAGCGACTTAGCATGGCATAGTACCACACCATTTAACTACTTCACCTTTATCGTATATTTCAAAATAGCCAATGCAGGACAAGGCCCTCTCATTACTGTGTTTTTTAAAGACTATTTTCTTTATTTCTTTGGCTCTACTGAGTCTTAGTTGCAGCACGTGGCATCTTTAGCATGTGGGATGCAGTTCTCTGACCAGGGATCAAACCCGGGCCCCCTGCATAGGGAGTCTTAACCACCGGACCACCAGGGAAGTCCCTCACCCTTCTTCAGTGCTGTCTCACATATTTAGCATTCCAAATGGACACTGCTGTGGACATTCTAACTGGAGTCCCATTAGGTTTATGGCTTGGTCTCTGAGATCTGTGGCCCTGTTCTCTCCTTGCCCCTTTGTGAGACAATCAACACTTTATTGGGGCCCCTGCTTTTCATTTTAAGTGTATTTCTAGGTCTTGTATTACTTGTTGTTCTTCTTGTTGATATTGTCATAATAGGATATTTGCATCATTTTTATTTTCTAACTGGACTTCTCAGGATTCTGAGAACGGTACTGATTGTTCTTACTTATTTTTATGTCCCAGCTCGTTTCCTGGAACCCTCTGACTGCTTCTGGTAGGTCTTCAGTTGATTCTCTTGGGCTTTTCAAGGGGGATGATCATGTCATCACAAATATTTATCTTTTTGTCCTTTTCCTTTCCAGTATTTATATTTTTCGTTTTACTCTTTTGCCTAACTGCATTGAATAGTCCAGAGCTGGCTCATGATAGACAAGTGCTTTTTTTTTTTTTTTTGCCTTACCTGAAGGATTGGCCTGTATTCTACCACAGAGGTATTACTGTCATTCGAGGTATATAGAGTTTTTATAAAGTTAAAGAGGTGTAGTTCTGGGACTTCCCTGGTTGTCCGGTGGTTGAGAATCCTCACTTCCATTGCAGTGGGCATGAGTTTGATCCCTGGTCGGGGAACTAAGATCCCACATGCCTCACACGGTACAGCAAAAATAAATGCAGAATAAATAAATTTTTAAAAGTATAGTGTTTAGAGTTTAAAATGTCTGAAGTTGATGCTGAATTTCATTCAAAGGTTTTTTTGGCATCTTCTAAGACAGATGTTTTTTCCTTCTCTTTTTGACCTATGAATATAATAAATTATTTTAGCAGATTTTCTGATAGTCAACCTTTCATCCCTAGAATGACTATCACTTGGTCCTGGTGTGTTATTCTTTCAATATATGCCTTGTGCAGACACGGTTTTGATTCTCCGTGGCCTACGGAGCCCCTTCCCCACCACGTCTTGCCTGTGAATGTTAGGTTACATGGCAGAAGGAACTTTGCCGGTGTAATTAAGGTAGCTGAACAGTTGGCTTTAAAGTAGGTAGGTCATCCTGGTGACCTTGATTGTGCTACAGTTGGACCTGTACCAGACTTCTGACCTACAGAACTGCGGGATGATAGATTTGAATGTTTTAAAGAAAGTACATCTGTGGTGATTAGTTATAGCAGCAGTGGGAAACGAATATACTATTGTATGGTATTGGCTACACTTTTATTTAGATTTTTTTGTATTAATAAGCATAGGTAATATGGGTCTGAATTTTTTCCATGTGTCTTTTCCTAATATGGGATCAACGATGTGGTCATTTCATAGGTTTTTGTTCTTTGCCTATGGCTGGAATGGCTTTTAAAACTTCAGCAGTAACTGTTCCTTGGAGCAGGCTTCTGATTTTGTGATTCCTGCAGCTTCTGCCTTCTGTGTTTTGGTGCCGTGTTGTTTAGCTCATAAAGGTTTATGTCAGCCGTGTGTCCATCGCGCAGCATCATGCTGATGAAAGTGACTGTCTGGGACAGGACCATTGCTTGTCTCCTCCAGCACGGATGCTCTGTTTTCTCCTGGGTAGCAACACATCAGCATTCACTGGAGCACACTGGTATCTGAAATAAAAGAGCCCGTTTCCCAGCCTCCGGTCCAGCTGTGTGGAACATCCAGACCCATATTACGTCTGCTAATACGTATATTAGCACGGCTCCATTTCAGTACCTGTGCCTGAGCCTTTTAGGATTTGCTGATGGGGACTGGGTTTGTTCTCAGCTTTTCCTGCTGCTGACTTGAGATTTGCCTTTTTGAGGTCTCTGCAGTTTCTTGCCACTGATCCAGCTCTTCCAAGCCTCAAAAAAAAAAAAAACCTTAAAAAATTTAATTACTTTGGCCGTGCTTTGTAGCATGCAGGGTCTTAGCTCCGCAACCAAGGACTGAACCCAGGCCCCCTGCAGTGGAAGAGCAGAACCTTAACCGCTGAACCGCCGGGGCATTCCCCCCAGAATGTGTTAAGCTGCCTCCCCTCCTTCAATTCTCCCCATCTTGACTGGCGGGGTCTCAGAACCCCTCTCCTGTCTGCTTCCTGTGGGGCTTGGGAGGAGATAGTGTGGGGCTTGGGAGGAGACAGTGTGGGGCCTGGTTCAGGCTGCCGTGTCTGTCCACAGCTCAGCCCGCTTGCCTCATCGCATTTGCACGTCTCTCAGCTTCGGTCGCTTTGCTTCCTTTATTTTAGGTTGCTGTGTGGGACAGAACGAAATTGGGTTTAATATGTTTTATTCAACCTGCTTGTCTTTTTCCTTGAGTGGCTGAATTTATCCCACGATATTTTTGCTTTTTATCACTTTATTTTATGCTTCATCGTGGTTTCCTTTGTTTTCCATCTTTTTTCATGGTCTTGTTTTCCTTTTGTTTTATTATTGCTTTGGTTGGTTTCTCTCCTCTCCGCCCCTCCCCCAGTTGGTTTAGAAGATAATCTATTTCTAGCTCTACTAGTCTCGTCAAGACGGCTTGATTAAACTTGTATTTCTCAATTTGTCAGTTCTGAAATGAAACAGAATATTCCAACTCTGTCATATGAAAGATGAAGGAGAAAATGCTCCCATACATGCCACTTCCTTATTTCCCTCCCCACCTCCATTTTTGCTGGGCGGCCACGGGGGGCCTCGGGGGCCGCGGGGGCTGCAGGGACGGTTGGGAGGAACAGACACATGTGATCTCAGGCTGTGGTACACAGATTATTACCTTTAAGGTCACTAAGCTTTTATTTCTAGAAATAGAACAATTGCATTCTGTTTTTAGCTGTACTTACTGTATTTGAGAAGTTTTCATTCTCTCTTCAACTGGATTCAGGTTTCAATACCAGCTATTCATATTGGTCAGCCTCTCCATTTATCCATTTTGATTCATTGTTCATTTGAATGGATTAAGTCTTTGCGTCACTTTCAACAAGGGTTCGTACATGCTTAACTTGCTAAATTCTTGCACATTTGAGATTGTCTTTCTGTTAACTTTACTTGTAAACATCTAACAGAGTAAAGAATTCTCCCATCACATTTCTTAGCCTCAGCATCCTGCATAATTTCTATATTGCGCTCTGACACCTGTGGTGTTGCGGGGACATCTGAGGCCCGTGAGTTTTTTTACATTTAAGGTAATATACTTCTTATGTCTGGATGCTCGCTCTCTCTCTCTCAATTCATTTATATTCACCAGGCCATGTGTCAGTTCTGGTTCTCTTTATTACTTCTCTCTGGAATATTATGAATCCTTTCCATTTCCATTATTTCAGGAGAATTTCCTTCTAGTACATATTTAATATTTTTTTGCTTCATTCACTTGGTGTGCTAAGTTGCTTCAGTTGTGTCTGAGTCTTTGCAACCCCATAGACTGTAGCCCACCAGGCTTCTCTGTCCATGGGATTCTCCAGGCAAGAATACTGGGGTGGGTTGCTACGCCCTCCTCCAGGGGATCTTCCCGACCCAGGGATCAAACCCTCATCTCCTGTGGCTCCTGCATTGCAGGCAGATTTTTTACCGCAGAGCCACCGGGGAAGCAAGATCGATTAAATGTATGTTGGACATTCATCATCTGTCTTCCATAATTAAGATTTCTTTCTAATAACTTTTATCTTTTCCTTTTCCTTTCCGTATCATTTTTAAAATCTGTCCTTCACAATGTTTATTTAAATAAACATCAGTATTATTTCTTATTTCTTCTTTTTTCACTTCTATAATTCTTTTACATTTCCCTTATTTCCCGCCCCCCCTTACTTTTTTTTTTTTTTTTTTTGACTTGTTTTGGCTGAACCACACAGCCTGCAGATCTTAGTTCCTGGATCAGGGATTGAACCTGGGCCACGGCAGTGAAAGTGCCCAGTCTAGACCACTGGACCACCAGGGGATTCTCTTTTTCCCTTAATACTGTCAATTTTCTTTCTTGTCCTTTTAAATTTTTGTGTTTTTTTATTTTTTATTTTTATTGAAGGATAATTGCTTTACAGAATTTTGCTGTTTTCTGTCAAAGCTTTCCATGAATCCGCCATAGGTACACATATATCCCCTCCCTTTTGAACCTCCCTCTCATCTCCCGCCCCATCCCACCCCTCTAGGTTGACACAGGGCCCCTCTTTGAGTTTCCTGAGCTGTACAGCAAATTCCCCCCATTGCCTATCTACTTTCCATATGGTAATGTAAGTTTCCCTGTTACTGTCTCCACACATCTCACCCTCTCCTCCCCTCTCCCCACGTGCATAAATCTATCCTCTATGTCTGTTTCTCCATTGGTGCCCTGGAAGTGAACTCTTCAGTACCATGTTTCTAAGTTCCGTATATATGCTTTAGAATACCTCCTTTTAAATTTTATCTCATCCTCTTCTCTTTGGTTTCTCCTATCATGGAGTCTATTCTCTCTAAATTATTTTGGGCATTGATAAGGCTTTTTTTTTACATTTTATGTGTTTGTTTATATTTTTGGTGGCACTGGTCCTTTACTGCTTTCATGAGAGCTCTTTCTGATTGTGGCGAGCAGGGGCTACGCGTTGTCACGGTGCATGGACTTCTCACTCCGGTGGCTTCTCACGGGCTCGAGACACGCAGGCTCAGCAGTCGCAGCTGCCGGGCTCCGGAGCTCAGGCTCAGCAGTTGTGGCACACGGGCTTAACTGCTCCTCAGCATGTGGGATCTTCCCAGGCCAGGGCAGAGTCTTCACCGCTGAGCCGCCAGAGAGGTCCTTGATAAGGCTTTATCTAAAGTGTGCTGCTGTTTCCTGGAGTAATTTTTCTTCCAAAGGCTATTCATTCTCTATCTCTCTCTTTAAACTTTAGGACCCTTATTTGGCAATGTCTATACCTGAGGCCCAAGGTGGGTGTATTTTGCAAATCGCTTGTCTCTGTGTAGGTCTGCCGTTTGTCTAAGAAGAGCACGAGTTGGTTCTAGAAAATAGACAGAAAATTAGTTTTCTGTGACTGTTGTCATAAGCTGCCACAAACAAGATGGTTGGATGGCATCCCTGACTCAAAGGACATGAGTTTGAGCAAGCTCCGGGAGGTGGTGAAGGACAGGGAAGGCTGGCGTGCTGCAGCCCCCGGGGTCGCAAAGAGTGGGACACACTGAGCGTCTGAACAATCACCACCACCGCCAACTTAGTGGCTTAAACAATACCCATGTATTGTCTTACCATTCTGTAAGGCTGACATCAGTGTGTGAGACAGGCTGCATTCCTTTCTGAAGGCCCCAGGCAGAGTCCATTTCCTCCCGTGTTCAGCCTCTCGAAATTGCCTCCCATCCTGGGATCATCTCCCCGTTCCTGTTCATACACTGCCGCACCTGGCCTTCTTCTGATCTCGTATCTCCCTCTGACCAGAGCTGGGAACAGTCTGACTCCTGTCGCTGGAGCGGGTCCACGCAGATCATCTAACCTATCAAGGTCCTTAGTGCACCCTCAGCGCGGAGCCCGTGCTCCACGTAAAGCAGCACGTTCCCGGCCTCGGGGGGTTAGGGGTGGACCTCTTGGTGAGGGGCTTTCTTCCGTCCCCCCCGGTTGGAGTCTCTCCTCAGTCCTGTCTTGATCACGTCCCCAGTGCTGAGTCTGGAGAGCTCCCTCCTGGAGGACTGAGCGGTCTGGCTGGTTCTCGAGCAGCCGGGACCCAGCGGGCAGCCTGGGCACCCCGTCTCTTCCCCGTTCCGCCCGGTGGTCTCCAGGGACCACGGGGCTACGAGGCCAAGTCTCCACCCTCTGTTTTCTGGAGATGGAGCAGACTTTGGTGTCGGTAGTTAAGTTTCCGGGTAGGCTCACCATCGACCTGAAGATGAAAGGCTCAGGAAAAATGCAGACAGTCACTTGGAAGAAGGCTGGGGGCGGGTCATTGACAAGACGCAGGGAGAGAGCCTAGTGCTCATTTTTCTGAACCCTGAGGGGGAAAAACGACTGTTTTATTTACCGGCCCTTGTGCCAGGCCAGGGCTGCACGACCCGCAGGGACGGGCCTGGTATTTATTAAAAGCACACGGGGAGGGTGATTCAAGAACCTCTTTGATTTAGGGCAAGCTTGCAAAGAAATACTTCTCCGTTCACCACAAAATAAAAATCAGTTTCTCTTTATGTAGTAAATAATGCCAGTTTAATTTATTTGACCCTAAGGCAGAGGACAAGCGGGGGGGGGGGGGGGGGGGAA
>SJYT01063686.1:698817-740594 GCA_006410635.1 Cephalophus harveyi
GAAAAAGATGTTTGTTTACAGCCTGGATTTAATCATCTGCCCCTGTTTAATCATCCTTCTGTACTCCTCTCCCTTCACTGAGGGTGTATTTTCCCCCCTCCTTTCTTATCTCTGTCTAATCCACTGCCTCTGCCTTAGCTTTCAATGCAGCATTTTTGTGATTAATTTAGAAAGTAATTTTAGCCATAAACCTTCAAGCCCAGGAAGAGAAATATTCTAACACGAACCCACCCAGCACTGGGATGAATATCGAGGCTGTAATTCTGGTTCCGTTGTGATGCCAATTATAAAGCACTCTAGCTGTGGTGTTGCTGTTTTTGACACCGGGAGGAAATCTTGACAGAATTATAGCCTGGAAATCAATCTGGGAATACGATACAGAAATCTATAACTCAGATATGAAAACGGTCTACAAAGGCTCTTTTTTTTTTTTGGAGGATTCGATGAAATTAGATTAAAATAAATTTACATATATATCAATTTTATTATTAAAATATATTCATAGTAGTAAATAGAGTTATTGGGGAAGGGCAAGCTACTCTGTGCATTGGACACAGAAATAGACCTCTTCGGCTTATCAGGAAGCAAAGTTATTGTCTCCTTGTCAAATATAAATCTCTCCATAGAGCTAATAAATGGATAGTGTTCAAATGCAATGTTTTGTTTGACTCCTGCTTCATAAACCCACGGCACATAATACTAAATTATATTCCGCTGAGCAGTATCAATCTCTTGGTTTCAACATCTTATCGTGAGGGAAACAAACCAAGTCATTGATGTGTCGAAAAGAAGGAGAAAAAGTTATTTGAGAGCAAATAAAATGAGCTATAAAGTTTGTTAAAACATAATAATCATAGTAAAAAAAAAAAGAAGAGAAAGAAAAAGAAAGAAACAAAGAAGTGACCAAGACTACATCGAGAAGTCGGCCCTTGCCTGACTGTAAAATAATTCATTCCATGCTGTGAGTTTGTGGCACTGTATTTCCTTTCAAAATGAATGTTTGCTATGGAAAGGGAGTATAGGCTTCTGATTGATGTTGGAAAGTTTGCCGTGTATCAGACAGATGGGTTCTTGTTTTTTTTTGCATCCCCCGTCCCTCTGATGCTGTGAGGAAAGGATGGGGTTGGCCATGCCTTGAACCTCCTGGTCCTCCCAGGCCGTACAGCTGTGGGGCCAGCTGGCAAGGTCTAGGTCAGGTCCATCTGGCAAGGGCCTGGGTCAGAGCTGTTGCTGCAGCTCTCAGAAATTCCTGGAAAGAGGGTGAAAGGGAGGAACCCTCGCCGAGTTATTGCCCATTGAATTCAGCAGAATGGTGGTGGCGATTTCACTAGTGCTGTTTTCTCTGATATTTCACTCTGTGCTCCTCTGGACTGACTCTGGGGGCGAGGGAGAAATCGCCCAAGAACAGTATCTTGAGGAGCTGCTTGTTCCCAGGTTGCTTTGTACAAACTGGCAACTGCTCCGTAGGTTCCTTGGCAAGCGTGGTGGGTTTTCATTTTTTATTTATTATTATTTCTTAAACTAGACAGTTGTCTGTCCCACATCCAGAGGAGCCCAGGGGGGTTTGATTGTCCCTGGGGAGGCAGTGACGAGTCTGCTCGCGTTGCACGTGGCTCCCAGTCAGTGCGGGGTGTCTTGGCTTTTGCTAAAAACACAGCCCTTTTCCCCAGGGAACTGGAGCGCAGAACTGCCCAGTGGACCCAGACCCGTGGACACAAATCCCCCCCCACCCAGAGGGGCTGGGCCGAATCCCCCAACCCACCCAAGTGCCACCGGCCCGGTGCACTTCTCGGACAAGTGGGTCTCAAAGCTTTCAGATTTCATGGGGCCTTGAAACAAGCCTCCACTTGGTGTGGGAGGCAGCCCGGAACGTTCTGACCAGGCCGCTGCCGGTGCTGATAGAGAGAATGGCTTGCTGTCTCTGTCCCCGCTCCCATCTGCATCCACTTCCTGCCTCCGCTCTGCAGCGGCCCTGCCTCGTTCCTAGGGCAGTCCCGGAGAACACTTCTTCCCTTCCAGGTCCCGCCCCCTCATCTTTAACCCTCATCATCGCCCTGACAACAGGAATGGTGCTAGTGATGCCTGGGGTCTGCTGAGTGCCCATCATGTGCCCGCCTTATATCTCCTTTAGACCATTCAATAGCCCCATAAAGTTGGTCGGTTCAGTAACAGGCACCTGGGCTCAGAGAAGCTGTGTCCTTTGCCCCAGGCCGCCTGGAGGAGGCCAGCCTCGACCCCAGCTCTTTGCTCCAAATGGCTGCGTTGTGCCCATTCTGCAAGGTGACGAGTGTCTATCCCTGTTCACTGGCTAGCTGCCTCGAAAAAACTGCATTTAACCTCAGTTGTCCTATCTGTCAAACGGAGCAATAGCCTCTCCTCTTTCAACAGGACAGCGCCACTGCTGCGTGTGTATGTATGTGTCATTTATAACTGGCAAGTGCCGTGGACACAGCAGGCTCCGAAATATCCAGCCCACAGCTCCTCTTGGGAGGATAGACTCTCATTCAAAGTGTGCCTGCGTGTGTGCTCAGCCGCTCAATTGTGTCTGACTCTTTGCAACCCCGTAGACTGTAGCCTGCCAAGCTCCTCTGTTCATAAAATTGTCCAGGCAAGAGTACTGGAGTGGGTTGCCGTTTCCCCTCTAGAGGATCTTCCCGACCTGGGGATCGAACCTGCATCTCTTGCGCCGGCAGGCGATTTCTTTACTGCCGAGCCACCTGGCAAGCCCCCATTCAAAGTGTAGGATATAGTTTTCTTTCCTCTTCTCATATAATAAATTACACACTCACATGCCCCAAATATGCGTGCCACTGATTTGCCTACATGTTACAAATCATGAAAAACATTTATTATGTTACTCATGTGATTTTTGTTTTGTTTTAAATATGGCTTTATTTATTTCGCAGTGCCGAGTCTCAGCTGTGGCACGCGTGATTGCTGTTGCTGCATGTGGGATCTTTTAGTTTCGGTATGTGGGATCTTTAGTTCCCTTACTAGGTATCGAACCCCAGTCCCGTGGAGCAGGAACACAAAGTCTTAGCCCCTGGACCACCAGGGAAGCCCCACCCATATGATTTTGGATTCCAGTTTCATAGAAAGAGGCTACAATGACAAATACTGTTATACTTGAGGGATGATCCTCAGGGAGTAATTGCTGTATCTATTCATTGTAGGTTGGCACAGATAACTCATTTCTATTCAAAATATTGATGTTTTGACTCTAAAGTCTCAATCTGCTTGCTTTTCTTACCGATGGGAAGCATTTTGCAGCCTCCTGTTGGTTGGAATTGAGGAAGGTAGCTCCTTACTCACCTGGCAGCACGTGAGACTAGAGGGTGACCCTGAAAGAGACAAAGACGAAACCCCCTTTTTGTCCAGGAGGGTCCTGTGAGGCCAGGCAAACTGGGAAATCATCATCAGGGTGTTTAACCACGTTGACAAATCCCTCTGCTGAATGCTGGTCTGATCGCTCGGTTCCACTGTTAAACAATGGTATAATGTGGTATATTATGAAACTAAAAACTGGACTGGTATATTGTGAATATGCCAGAGCTCTCTGTCTGATTTAAAAGGCTGATTATTTTTTAGTTGCCTGTGACCCTGTGTTTTGCAGGACCACACAACGAGACCCTCGGAGAATGGCTTTGCCATTTCCGACGTGTTCCAAAGTGAGGAGGACGCTCTTGTCTCTTAAGAGAACAGCAGTTGGCCCAGAGAAAAATTAAAATATGAGATGTAGAGGATTTCTCGCCTCTCCCTCCTCCTCTTATTATCACTTGGTCCTTCCAGGAAGCTCTCATATTTCTGCCACTTATCCTTATGTGGATTAAGGATAATAAACAGCCCATTAATAGAGGCCTGAACTAGGAAATGGAGTTGGAATCAGCCGCACAATTCAGTGGCTGACTGAGGTTAATAACTCCATTACTCCAGCTCTGTGCCGAGCTGCCCGACGAGCGGGATGTTAGCCTTATCTTACTCCTCATTAATCGAGCTAATAGAACCCGCCTGACCCTGCCTCGCAGCTGCCATCTGAGAGTTTGCCAGACATGGGCTGGAATACATATCATCCAGCGAGCGCTCCGCTGGTGCCTTTTGTTTTTTGGAAGAACGTTCTCTCTTAAATTTCGGCACGCTGAAAGGCCCCTCCTGACAGCGGTCTCCGTTCGCACGTCCACAGCCGGGGTGACTGTGACCCTGTTGCCTGGTCCTGCGACACTATGTTTGCAGGACCACACCACGAGACCCTCGGAGAATGGCTTCGCCATTCCCGACGTGTTCCAGCCGCTCTGACCCCGTCGCCCGAGCAGTGGTGTCCACTGGCCCCTCTATGCAGATGTCCACTCAGGTTAGAGGGCTTCAGAGCCAAAGTGAACCACTTTGGAGGAAGTAGCCGTTGTCTCAACAGCGTGTCTGGGGTCCAAGGTGAAACAGCGTGTGAGTCGCGGCGGTGGGAGTGGGGTCAGCTCCGGGCCTCGTCTCTTCCGGGTCTGCTCTTTTCTTCGAACGTTCGGCCACTGTCTCTTTTGCATCCACCCTTCTCTGCCCCCAAAGTATCCCAAGAGTTGGATGTGTTTCTGACAGTCTCGCTGTACAGCCCACTGGTAAGCCGTCTGTGGACGCTACGTAACCTTTCTAGGCCTCGGCATCTGTCGAATGAGATGATAACCCAGCCCTTCTGACCTCGCCCTTTGCAAGACTCATGTACACGTTTGCTGAGAAAACAAGCACAGGAGGGACGCGTGAGTTAGAAGATGCTCCATCCAACCAAGGTGGTGTTGTCAACAGATCAAAAGTCGAAAGCTGGGTTTCCTGCCGCAGGTCATTCACCTCTGTGCGTCCCGGTTTCATCAATGAGGACCAGGGGCCTGGGCATGGAGGACGTGAGGTGGGGTGGGAGGCGGTGTTGCGGAAGCTCTCTGCCCAGAGCCTTGCACTCGGACGAGGCGCTCCTGGTGTGGGAGCCCCTCCGATTCCTAGTACGCTGGGAGCTCCGGGCTTGTGCGTGGAGATCAGAGCTTCTGAAAAGCGAGCCCAGACCAGCTCTTCACCGAGCAGCTGTGGCCTGGGGCTGGCCCCTCAGCTGCTCTGCACACACCCCCTCCCTCTGGATGGAGGAGGGTACTTTCCTTGTTCCCTGGTGATTTGTGGGCCAGAAGATGACCCTGCAGACACACAGGGACGAAGCCACACTTCTTGCTGGAGAAGCCACAGAGAGAGGCAGGTGGGAAGACCTGAGTGCTGTAGCAGCCTTGCGGATCGGGAGCAGGGGCTTGGGAAGCATGGGCCGCCTGCCCCTGTTGTTCTGTAAGATTTAAAGTTTTTTTTTTTTTTTTGGCTGCGCTGCACAGCTCGTGGACTCTCAGTTCCCTGACTAGGAATCGAACTCAGGCTCTGGCAGTGAAAGCGCCAGGTCCAAACCATTGGACCGCCAAGGATTTCCCTAAAGAGTCCTTTGATGGTGGGACACGCGGTGACACTCAGAGAGCTGGGAGGCAGAGCTCTGTGACTTTCGGTTCCAGAGGAGAGGTGGGTGCCTGCCGGGGCCGTGTCGGGGGCTGCACTCCGGGGACAGGGTGACCGGAGCTGAGTTGTGGAACGCAGCTTCCGTATGGCAGGAGGGCAGTTGGCTCGGGTTTGCCGTACTCTTGGTGAATTGGCTCATTTAAATAATTTCGGGGGCTCTGGGGCCTGGGGGCTGTCCCCGGATGGAGTGTGGGAGCCCCGGAAGTGGAGCAGTCAGAGTGGGGCTTGGCAAACTGCCCAGGAAGAACTCAGGGTTATGAGCCCTGACTTCAAAACCAGCTGAGAGAGCACTTGTGGAAGGCTCTATCACTCCCGCCCGTCCTCGTTCTGGACTCTTCCCCTTTCACGGTTGAGGCATACATTTGGAGACAGCATTACAGAGGTGAAAACCCAACCCGAGGGCCATCCGTCCTGGCCACCCCTTCATCCCTCCAGCGTCTCTGAAAGCTCTGCCATCGTGTGCTTGGGCAAACCGTTCAAGGAAACTGCCTTGTCCACGCTCTCCTATCCACTACCCCGAAGACGCAGGCCATCTTCCTGGGCCGCCAGCTTGGTTTCCACTGCCCTTGTGATAGCCACTTGGTGCATAGCAACAGCACATCCAAACCATCCTGGCTCCAATGCGCTTTGCTATGGCAAGAAGAAATACTGGCTGGTGATGGGAATTTGGCAGCTGGCTGGGAGGTCAGAGGGGAGGCAGGAGGTGGTCCTGAGAGGCAGCGGCTGGCTCACCCACCGGGCCTGGAGCTAAGAAGGAAGGGGTACCCTAGGCCTCAAGCTCAAGATTGCAGCCAATGGTGGTGATGGGGCCCCAGCCCCCAACCACGGTCCCTGGAACTGGAGCATTTTAATCTTTCCATCAATAAGAATTGGAAGAAGAAATTTTCCCATTATTTTCCCGCCTAGGGACTGCTGACATTTCACCACTTATTTCCAGTGTTTGTGTAAGAAAAAGTCTGGTGGGCAATACAGTATACTGACACATATATATGGAATTTAGAAAGATGGCAATGATGACCCTGTATGTGAGACAGCAAAAGAGACACAAATATATAGAACGGACTTTTGGACTCTGTGGGAGAGGGAGAGGGTGGGATGATTTGGGAGAATGGCATTGAAACATGTATACTATCATGTAAGAACAAAGCACCAGCCTATGTTCGATACAGGATACAGAATGCTTGGGGCTGGTACACGGGGATGATCCAGAAAGAGGAAATGGGGTGGGATGTGGGAGGGGGATTCAGGATTGGGATCTCATATACACCCATGGTGGATTCATGTCAATGTATGGCAAAACCAATACGGTATTGTAAAGTAAAATAAAGTAAAAATTAAAAAAAAAAAAAAAAAAAGAAGTTAAATAGCTCAAAAAAAAAAAAAAGTCTGGTGGGGATAGTTCTGAGCAAACGTGGAAGGTCAGCACCACTTTTTTTCCAAGGGTTAAGACTTAGTTTACCGCAGCGTGTGACAAAGATCTGTCGTCTGTGTTGGGGCGCACAGGAGCGATTACTTCTGAAGCAGCGACATCAAAAAGGTGCATTACCTTTGAACTCTTCACTGGCAGCCTCCAGGGTCTTTCAGGGTATACAGATGCGGTGAATTCCTGCAAGGAGAGCGAGCGAGCCCAGGCCACCACAGGCTTAGCTCTGCTGTGGGCCATGGGGACAGAAGGCACTTGGCGTGGTGTGCTCGTGGGGGGGCCAGCCAGCCGGGAGCCACGAGCCGCGGCCTGTGCGGGTGATGGAGGGCCTGGGGTTTAGTCTTTACGAAGGGATGGCGCACACGCTTATCGAGGGATCTCCATGGTATTTTCTTTCTTTTATAGAAGATTAACTGTTCTTGGAGTGCAGTTTACAGTGTTGTGTTAGGTTCTGTCATCCAGCAAAGTGAATCAGCCAGACGTGTACGTATGTCTCCTTCCCGTTTAGGTCATACATGGTATTTTCTTGGTTAGCAACTTTGTTAAATGCTGACAGTAAACATCTCACTGTAGTGTATTTTTTTTTTAATGAATTCATTTTTTTTATTAAGGTTAATTGCTTTACAGAACTTTGTTGTTTTCTGTCAAACCCCAACATGAATCAGCCATAAGTACACATCTGCCCCCTCCCTTTTGAACCTCCCTCCCATCCCCGTCCGCATCCCGTCTCTCTAGGTTGATATAGAGCCCCTGTTTGCGTTTCATGGGCCATACAGCAAATCCCCGTTGGCTATGGATTTTACGTATGGTCATGTAAGTTTCCGGGTAACACTGTAGTGTATTTTTAAGGTTGTTTGTTGATTTTATTTTTGGCTGTGCTGGGTCTTCGTTGCCGTGCGGGCTTTTCTCTAGCGGCGGGATGCGGGCTTCTTGTCGCCGTGGCTTCTCTCGTTGCGGAGCTCGGGCTCTGAGGCCCGTGGGCTCAGCAGCGGCAGCTCCCGAGGCAGAGCCCAGGCTCGACAGGTGTGGTGCACAGGTTTACTCGCTCCTCAGCATGCGGGATCTTCCCAGACCCAGGATCGAACCCGTGTCTCCTGGATCTGCAGGCGGACCCTACCACTGAATCACCAGGGAAGCCCTTGCTGTAGAAACAGTGTGTTTATCAACCACTTAAAATGTTTTGCTGAGGACTTTCTGAGAGCCCCCGGCCCTGCCTGTCCCACTCCCCTGCTGTCTCTAAGGGGTCTACGAAGGGGCCCAGGGTCAGCTTGCCACCCTCAACTTTGAGCACAGCATTCCATGTAAATGTGACATTTGGGGTGAAAGTGACAACTTTTCTCAATTTGCTATCTTAATGTCTGGTAACCTTCACAGTCAGAAAGTCTCCCCTCGTGACCAGCTCTCCCCTTCCCCCCAGCAAGGCTGGCTAGTCTTCACTGGCAAAGCACGTCTCAATTTTTCTTTCCCCTGTGGATTAGGGGTCCAGCGGGCTTTATCTGGTGGGTTTTAACTGTTGGGCCTAAGCTGGTGGGGGCCAAGACACTGGGGGAGATAAACACACCTCCGCTGCTGTCAGGGATCGGAAGCAATCTTCCAGTCTTGGTGGAGAGTGACAGGCGACCTTTAGCGGCACGGAGCCCGGGGTAGTTGGCATTTGAGTCCAGCTCTGATGAAGATGCCCCCATTTTTGGCAGGCGCGACGCTCAACCGTTAACTTAAATTCATTTCCCAGAGAAAGGCAGGCAGGCGGATGGTGAGATGACTTGGAAAAATCATATTTGCTTTTTTTACCCATAGGAGACTTTGGGAGATGTCGCCGCGTGCTTCAATTTTCCGTCTTCCTTAGAGGCATACATCAAGGGCTGAACTGGTGAACCCCGCGTGCACTTTAAAAACTTGAGCCTCCGCCACACTCACGTGGCAGAGGTCTGAAAGCATGCAGCTCTCCTCCCTAAATATCACAGAGATTGTTTCATAATAATAATAAAACTTTTAAGAAAGTCTCCCACAAATTGAAATTCAGCTCTACTTTTTCTGAGATTATAAAGCGTGGCCTCCTTGCTGGCATTGGAGTGTCTGCCGATCCTAGATCCTGCCAACCCCCTGGGGGGGCTTGTGGGTTGGAACCCGCATGTGGCTCTTGGGCAGAGTTCCTTTCTCTCCAGGCCTCTGTCTCATGAAGTGTAGGTTCTCCTGGGGGAGGACTGCGTGCACCTGGAAGGCCTGCCAGGCTTGGAACTCCCGCCCACAGAGGAGGAGGTGGGGTGGGGACCCAGAGAGGGCATCTTCCCTCTTTCTGCCCACCCCCTCTTCTTGCCCCCTACACCTGAGCCATCTGCCTGCTTCCTGCTTCCTAAACACCCAGTGTTTGCTCTGGATGTGTCTTCTTCCAGAGCACCTTGGGGTTTTGTCCAAATCTTATCATTTCTGCAAGGCTTAGCTCAAACTCCACTTCCTCCAGGAAGCCTTCCCTGACGCTTCTCCTCGCTCTGCACCTTCGTGGCACTTTACGCATCGTCCTAGTGACAGGACAGCAGTTAAGCAAGAGGCTCTGGAATCCTGGCTTGGCCCCGTACAGGCTGCGTGAGACTGAGACGGTTTTTACTATCTCTGAGCTCCAGTTTCCTCCTGCGCGAGATGGGGCTGACTTTGTTCACACAAGCGCCAAATATTTACAGAGCCTCGATTACAGGCAGGTGCTGCGCGACCCCTGGGGACACAAGAGGAAACAAAACCTGAAACACTCGCTGTCGCGTGGGGTGAGGAGAAGGCTGTGTACAACCCACTGACGTGCTGTGTTGGCACATTGCTTGGAAGGTGGTCGGGGCTGGCCTTTCTGATCAGAGCGCACTGGAGCAGAGGCTTCCACAAATCCTGGGAGGATCTGGGGAAGAGCAGTCCAGGCCGTGGGAACAGCAGGCGCAAAGGCCCTGGGGCGGGATGTGGTTGGCAAGTCCAGGGGCATCGCGGAGGCTGCTGTTGCCAGTGGAGCAGCAACAGGCTGGGAGGTGGTGAGTCGGAGGGAGATGGGCTCCTGGAGGACCTGGACTTTTCCTGAGTCAGGTGGGAGCCGCTGGAAGAGGACGTTGAGCTGTCAGGTGATGGGACCTGACTTATGTTTTAAAAGGACTAATCAGGGCCCTGGGTGGAGAATGGACCATAGGCAAGAGGGCCAGGGCAGAAGCAGGGAGGCCAAGTGGGAGACCCTGGTGGCCTTGCAGGTGACGAGACGTACTCGGCTCCGGCTGCAGTATTTGTTAGCGTATTTTTTCGGTTGCGCTGGGTCTCAGTTGCTGTGCGAGGGCTTTCTCTAGCCGCAGCGAGCGCGGTCGAATCTTCGTTGCGGTGCGCAGGCTTCCTGCTGCGGTGGCTTCCCTTGCTGCCGCGCACAGGCTCTGTGGTCCACGGGCCCAGTAGTTGCGGTCCTCAGGCTTAGTCGCCTCCTGGCACGTGGGATCTTCCCAGACCAGGGTTGGAACCAGTGTCCCTTGCATTTCAAAGTGAATTTCTTAACCCCTGGACCACCAGGAAGCCCTCTGACACTGCATTCTGAAGATAAAACAGACAACAGTCGATACGCCATCAGACTGGATGTCAGACCTTGAGAAAGAGAGCCGTCAAGGATGACTCCGCGTTTTGCTGGCCATCTCCCGGCCAGGGATGTGGGAGGAGCAGGTCTGGGGGAGGGGACCCCTGGCTCCGTTTGGGACATGGCAAGAGGAGCTGCCTCTCGGGCATCTGCATGGCTTCCCAGGGCTGCTGAAGCAAATAGCATTGACCTCGTGGCTTAAACAGTGGAAATTCATTTCCCCGTGGCTCTGAGGCTGGACGTCCAAGGTCACGGTGTCGGCTTCTGCCGGGGTCTCTCTCCTTGGCTTGCAGGTGGCCCGCCTTGTGCCGCCTCTTCACGTGATCTCTTCTCTGTGTACATGTGTGTCTTTGTGTGTCCAGATTTCCTCTTCTTTAGGGCTCCCTTCGGCCTGGGTTAGGGCTTACCCTCAACAGCGTCATTTAGCTCCATCACCTCTTCAAGGCCTTGTTTCCAAATATAGTTGCTTTCTGAGGTGCTGGGGCTCAAGGCTCCAACACAGGAATTTGGGAGGGGACATTCAGCCAGTAGCAGCGCCCAGGGCACTTTTTAAAAATATTTCTTTATGTATTTGGCTGCTCCAGGTCTTAGTTGTCGCATGCAGGCTCTTTAGTTGCAGGATGTGGGGTCTAGTTCTCTGACCAGGGATCAAACCCTTGCCGGCTGCGTTGGAAGCTGGGGAGCCTCAGCCGCTGGACCACCAGGGAAGGCCCCACTTGGGCTCTTCGCTGCGGCAGCCTGAGCAAGCTAGGACAGGCTCCTAGGACGCCTCTCCGTGTCGTCTTCACGTCTTCTCGGGTTACTGCCAAGGCCGTGCTCAAGGAGCCCAGGGCCTTCTCCCTGCAGCTCCTCCTGCCCAGGTTCTCCATCACTTCCTCCCCACCCACCACCCCTCCAGGGTCTCAGCTCTCCTGTTCATCCCAAGATCCAAATTCACAGCAGTCGCACCGAGGAGGCCCCTGGAGACCATCTAGCGCCCCCCAACCCCAGATCGCACAGAGGGAGGGACTGAGGCCGAGAGACTCACTGTGTGATCGAGCGGGGACCTAGCTGGCCTCCTGGCCCCAGGCTGGCGGCCGTCTTGTTTGGCTTTCAGGTGCCACGTGTATTCTTCCCCATCCCCCACCCCCACCGCCAGCTCATTGCAGTCTTCCCCGGCTCTCCTTTCCTCCCCAACCTGTGCTCCCCCCACCAATGTGTATAAGAGACAGCCCCTAGGCAGATTGGGATGCTGGGTTGGGACGGCCTGGAATATGGCTGCACTGTGCCTGGTGGAGGTTCCATCGCACTGGCTTTAACCAGAGGCCCCTCTTCGCGCGGTGCTCTGGGATCATACCCCCTTCTCCTCTCAACGATAATTAGCCTTGTAAGACTAATGGACGAAATCGTGTCTAATTACCCTGTTGAAGGCCCAATTATGCGATTAACATTCGCGGGCTAGAAGCTAATGATGAGAAGAGCCTCTCATTTGCATAGCATTAAGTTAATTGAGCTGCAAGCCAAGGGGTGGATGGGGTGGTGATGGCAGGGTTGGCTTTCTGGAAGGATACTAATGACCAGAGAGGATGACTCACCTGACAGCTTTATTAATTAACAGCAATCTGATTACCTAGCAGGAGTGGCAAGTGGCAGCGGGCAAGAGGCTCCACTTTGTGAAAAATGAGAGGCAGGAGCCCCCGTCTGCTGAATTTTCTTCCCATCACTTGGCTGTGATAGAGACAAGCTCACTGTCACCTTGCAGAACCATTTTCGAAAAACCTCTCCCTTTAAAATCATGCTCGAGCCCTTCAGTTATGCACTTCCTTGCACATTGACTTCACTCATTCCGTCATTCGTTCGTTCCACTCACATTTACTGAGGGCCTCCTGCACACAAGGCTAGGGGCCCTGCCCTTGGGAGTGTCCCGGGAGAGGGTTACTTTGAGCTGCAGGCCCCCAGCTTCCCCTGCCAGAGGTTTGGGATTCCCCACTAAATCAACCTTGCAGCTAGCGAATGTCAGCAGAGAATTTCAGACTTTGAATAATTCTTAAGGATCAGCAGTTCAAATCTCTCATTTTACCCCTTAAAAATGGGGACTCGGGGAGGCTGGAGCTCAAGGTCCCTGGGCAGGGAGTGGCAGGGGTGGGTGGCGGCTGGTGCTCCTGGCTCTGCCCAGCAGCCCATCCACAGGACAGTCCCACTTTCTAGCACCTTCATCAGCCCCCATGCACTATGTTCTGAATATTTAGTGTTGTCTCCTGGGAAACTTGGTGAAGCCCCTCCCTCTCCGCTCACCGCCTTGTCCTTTTCTCTCCTGTGAGGGCAGAGGCGGTACCCTGCTCCCGCTTTGATAAACAGATGATCGAACCAAGCAGGGGACC
The DNA here is from genome assembly GCA_006410635.1 of Cephalophus harveyi. NCBI lineage: Eukaryota > Metazoa > Chordata > Mammalia > Artiodactyla > Bovidae > Cephalophus > Cephalophus harveyi. The sequence goes on from SJYT01063686.1 coordinate 711,716, forward strand.
ACTCGTGTGGTGTGCCTGGCCCTGGAACCCAGACTGCTTTCCAGTGAATTTGTTTTTTAACAAAAAATAAGATCACATCTATGTCCTTTTGTAACTTGATTTGGTACTTAGTAAAATATTGAGAACATCATTCTCTACCTTATTTAAAGTTATAACTCATTAAATGTTTGCATAGTATTACACTACAAACTATTACATAGTAATAGTTTATGAGCAGGATTACATAGTCCAGGTGTGTTATAATGCCTTTAAATACTCTCTGTTGGCAGATATTTAAGTTATTTACAGTTTTTTTTTTTTCTTTACAAACAAATGCAGCTGCAATGGTGTATATACACATACGTATATCTTTCTTTTTGGCTGCACCGGATTTTATTTGTGGCACTCAGGGTCTTTACTTTTGGCATGCAGACTTTTAGTTGAGGCATGGGGGATCTAACTTTGGCCCCCTGCATTGCGAGTGCAGAGTCTTAACCACTGGACCACTAGGAAAGTATCCCCTCCACACACACACACACACACACACACACACACACACGTTATGCATTTATTTTGGCCAGTGGAAAAGTAAGTTGTGAAAGAACATATACAGCGTGATACCCAAACAGGCAAAACCAAGTAATGTGATACAGTACAACCAAATGGGTTTATTCCAGGTCACAATCCAGTGTTTTTGGGCTTCCCTGGTGGCTCAGATAGTAAAGAGTCCATTGCAGTTCAGGAGACCCCGGTTCCCTTCCTGGGTTGGGAAGATCCCTGGAGGAGGGCATGGCAACCCACTCCAGTGTTCTTGCCTGGAGCATCCCCATGGACAGAGGAGCCTGGCGGGCTACACCATGGGGTCGCAAAGAGTCGGACATGACTGAGTGACTAAGCACAGCAGAGGGTCACAAGGATGGTTCAACATGCACAATCAATACGATACACCACGCCAACAGAAGGACAGAGCTACGTGATCTTCTCAGTAGATGCAGAAAGAGCATTTGATAAAATTCAGCATCCATTCATAATAAAAACTCTTACCAAAGTGTAGAGGGAACACGCTGCACTGTGCTCAGACTCTCAGTCATGTCTGGCTCTCTGAAATCTCATGGACTGTAGCCCACCAGGCTCCTCTGTCCATGAGATTCTCCAGGCAAGAACACTGGAGTGGGTTGCCATGCCCTCCTCCAGGGATCTTCCCAACCCAGGGATCGAACCCAGGTCTCCCACATTGCAGACAAATTCTTTACTGTCTGAGCCACCAGGGAAGCCCAAGAATACTGGACTGGGTAGCCCATCCCTTTTCCAGAGGATCTTCCCAACCCAGGAATCAAACCTGGGTCTCTTGCATTACAGGCAGATTCTTTACCAGCTGAGCTACCAGGGAAGCCCAGAGGGAACATATCTCAACATAATAAAAGCTGTTTGTGACAAACCCACAACCAATATAATACTCAACATGAAAAAGCAAAAGCCTTCCCACTGAAATCTGAAACAAGACAAGGATGCCCACACTCCACTTCTACTCAACATGGTACTAAAAGTCCTAGCCATAGCAATCAGACAAGAAAAAGAAATAAAAACATATCCCACTTGGAAGGAAGAGGTAAAGCTGTCATTATATGCAGACGACATGATACTATATATAAGCAGCGTGCAGTTTAAGTGCTCACACACATTAAAGAAAATCTGATAGTGGTTTACCTGGGGTGGGGGTCAGTGTGTGTAGACAGAGGGATGGGATTGGTTAGGAGCATCCAGTGTGTGTCAATACTGGGGGGGATGCATTTCTTAGATGAATGTATCCACCAGAATAGAAGTTCTTTCTAGTAAAAGCTTCTTTGTCTTATTCACCAGTTTACCTCAAGCTCCTAAAATAATGATACCTGGCACATAGTAAGTGCTCCATAAGTAGCTGTGGCCTGAATGATTATATGTTTCATAAATTTATTTTTATGTATCAAAATATGTCATAATTTTAAAAATGGGAGAAATACTGTTTTCTTCTCATCCTTCCCTAGGAGCAGCTACTCTTTATAGTTCCTAGATTATTCTTCCAGAAAATACCTCTGCATCAATAAGGAGACATAAATATATGCATTTATTTTATATAGATGAAGACACACTTTTAATATAGATTAACCACACACTGTTTAATTTCTCCTTTTTCTTGACAGTGTATCTGGAGACATTTCTGTTTAGTGCCTTAGCTCTGCCTCATTCTTTTTAATAGCCATGTGGTATTCTAGCCTGAAACTAACTGTAATTAATTTGACCAGATTCCTATTGAGGAGCAGGCTTCCCTGATGGCTCACCGGGTGAAGAATCCCCCTACAGTGCAGGAGATACAAGAAACACGGGTCTGATCTCTGGGTTTGAAAGATCCCCTGGAGGAGGAAATGGCAACCCACTCCAGTATTCTTGCCTGAAAAATCCCATGCACAGAGGAGCCTGCCAGGCTATAGTCCAAAGGGTTGCAAAGAGCTGGACACGAGTGAGCCACTCAGCAACTATTGAAGAGCCTTCAGACTGTGTTCCTTCTTTCACTTTGCAAACACAGCTACAGTTGATGTCCATAGTATGGCTCTGTGTTTTCCTGGAACTGTCTCGGTAGATTACTATCCCGGAAGTGGAATTGCTGGGTTGTAGTTTTTATTTCCGATGGGGGCTACCAGAGAGCCCAAGAGCTCTGAATTCTACTGGTGGAGATAAAGTGCTGTGTGAACAAAGGTGGTGCGCACATGGAAAGGGCTAGAACATCCAAGGAACAAAGGCTTCATGTAGGTTTGGGGATGCCATGCTGCCAGACTCCAGCTCTCAGGAGCAGTGTGAGTCCCTGGAGCCACCCAGGTGTGTGACGCAGTTTGGCTGAATCAGCACGCACATGCTCAAGTGATGGAACTGTTTAACATCGGAAAACTTGAGTTTTAGGGGACATATTTTTTCCCCCCTCAGTATCAATGCTGGATTTGAAAGATGCCTAAATGTTTTCTTTCAAGAATGGTTGTGTTCCCCACAGCAGTGCATTTTTTATTTACTTACAGGATTTAAGTAATGACAGTTGTTCCCAATTTTTGTGCTTGAGCCTCCAGTTCAGTTCAGTTCAGTCGCTCAGTCGTGTCCGACTCTTTGCGACCCCATGAGTTGCAGCACACCAGGCCTCCCTGTTCATTACCATCTCTCGGGGTTCACTCAGACTCACGTCCATCGAGTCTGTGATGCCATCCAGCCATCTCATCTTCGGTCGTCCCCTTCTCCTCCTGCCCCCAATCCCTCCCAGCATCAGAGTCTTTTCCAATGAGTCAACTCTTCACATGAGGTGACCAAAGTACTGGAGTTTCAGCTTTAGCATCATTCCTTCCAAAGAAATCCCAGGGCTGATCTCCTTCAGAATGGACTGGTTGGATCTCCTTGCAGTCCAAGGGAAAGCACTTTCACAGCATCATCTTTCAGGATTTGAAACAGCTCAACTGGAATTCCATCACCTCCACTAGCTTTGTTCGTAGTGATGCTTTCTAAGGCCCACTTGACTTCACATTCCAAGATGTCTGGCTCTAGATTAGTGATCACATCATCATGATTATCTGGGTCGTGAAGATCTTTTTTGTACAGTTCTTCCGTGTATTCTTGCCACCTCTTCTTAATCTGCTTCTTTTAGGTCCATACCATTTCTGTCCTTTATCGAGCCCATCCTTGCATGAAATGTTCCCTTGGTATCTCTAATTTTCTTGAAGAGATCTCTAGTCTTTCCCATTCTGTTATTTTCCTCTATTTCTTTGCATTGATCGCTGAAGAAGGCTTTCTTATCTCTTCTTGCTTGAGCCTCCAGCCACAGTGAAACAAGACAAGATCATGAACATAAAGGCCAGTCATGACAGACAGCAGTTCTCATGAGACCTGTACTGCACCCCAGACGAGAACAAAGTGTGTGTGCTGACTTGCAACTGGGGTGGGGCTCAGACATCCAGCCTTCAGGAAGACAAGACCCTGGAAGTTCTGCTCTTTGCTTAGGCTGCCTGTCCTGATGCCTGGTGGTGGAACGATGGCCAAGATCATCCTTGCTTTGTGAGAACAGTTGTGCACCTCAGACGAGTGTTGATGTAGAGCTCCATTTGGAATCAGGCCGGCCCAGGCCCCCTGGGGACTGACCACTGGCTGGCGTTTTCTAGAAGCAGTAGGTTTAGTGTTAATCATGAGCTTTGGAGTCAAAACCCTGAGGGCTTTTTTCTGTGTTTTTTTTTTTTTTTTTTATTGAAGAATAGTTGAATTACCATGTTGTGCTAATTTCTGCTATACAGCGAAGTGACTCACGTATACATATATATACATTCTTTTTTGTATTTTTTTCCATTATGGTTTACTGAATATAAATTGAACATGTTGATATTGAATATAGCTCCCTGTGTTGTACAGTAGGCCCTCATTATTTATCCGTTCTGTAAGTGACTGTTTGCAGCTGCTAACCCCAGACTCCCGGTCCTTCCCTTCCTGCCTCCTTGGCAATCACAAGTCTGTTCTCTACATCTGTGAGTCTGCTTCTGTCTCATACATGGGTCCGTTCCTGCTCTCGTTTCGAGTCCATATATAAGTGATATCGTATGGTGTTCGTCTTTCTCTCTATGATTTGCTTCATGAGTATGACAGTCTCCTGGTGCATCCATGTTGCTGCACGTGGCATTGTTTCCTTTTTAGGGCTAAATAGTATTCCACTGCATGCGTTACCTGTTGATGGACATTCAAGTTGTTTCCATTTCTTCACTGTTGTGACTATGCTGCTATGAACATTGGGGTGCATGGATCTTTTTGAATTAGAGTTTTGTCTGGATATATGCCCAGGAGTGGGATTGCCAAATCATATGGGAATTCTATTTTTAGTTTTGCGAGGAACCTCCGTACTGTTTTTCATAGTGGCTGCACCAGTTTACATTCCCACCAACAGTGTAGGAGGGTTCCCTTTTCTTCACACCCCGTCTGGCATATGTTAGGACTTTTTAATGGTGGCCATTCTGACGAGTGCGTGGCGGTACCTCATTGCAGTTTTGATTTGCATTTCTCTAGTAATTAGTGACGTTGAACATCTTTTCATTTTTCCTTTCTCTATCTTCTTTGGAGAAATGTCTATTTAGATCCTCTGCCCATTTTTTGGATTTGTTTGTTGTATGTTGTTGAATTGTATGTTCATATATTTTGGAAATTAAGCCCTCATCAGTCTCATGATTTGCAAATATTTCCTGCCGTTCCATGGATTAAAAGACCCGAGTTTGAATTGGTGTTAGTCGACAAATATTTAGTGAGCACGTTCTGTGTGCTAGAACAGTGAACAGGTCCCTCTAGGTGGGAGCAGAATTTTCAAGGCGGAGTAAATAGTCCATGTGGTATAAAGTTGCTGTTAGATTTGATGAGGTGGCCTCTAACTGTGAATAATGAACTGTAGCAGTTGGCACTTTTGTGCCAGCTTGGTGAACTGTTATTTCCTCCATGTTTTGCAGAGAGGACTGAGTTAACCACCAGGCCCCAGACAGGTGGGTGCCACTGATCAGATGAAGGAATAGTGTTTCATTCTCTCTCATCTCTTTCTTCTCTCTGTCTTTTTCACTTGCTGTGAGCTGCCAGCCCTCCTTGCCCAGAGATGAGTGGGCTGGGGCATCCAGGTTGGAGGAATAAGGGCAGGAGAGTGTCCCCTGGAGCTTCCAGAATCTTCACACATGCCCATGAGCCGTGGAAACTTCTCTGATGCTGCTGGCAGAGGCATCAAACCCCTGGGCGCTGCTGGATTGAAACTGTTAGGTAAAAGACGACCAGGACACCAAAAGAGTGTCTAACAGGATTTAATGGGGAAGTGCTCCCTGGCGGGGTTCCTGGACTAGAACGAGGCAGGTCGAGGAAGTCTGCGCCCGGACTGTGCTGCGGAGTGGTTTATACGCGTTCGGTTAGTGAACGGGGATTCGGATAGGTTGTTAGGTCGAGGTGTCGCGCGGGCTGATGGGTCCTTCTATGTGGCTGGAGTGGGGCGGCTTTAGCAGGCGAAATGTGCTGGATATGGGAGATCCTTCCGTTAGGGACCTTCTCGCTGGCGGGAGAGAGGAGGGGCGGCCCATCATGGCCCCGGGGTCCGGCCTTACAGAAACATCAGTCACTTTGGCTGCCGCTGGACAGACGGGTTCAGTTGTCATCTGCTGGGCACCCACAACAACCACTGCTGTCGTAACAAAGACAAATGTAGCACCAAACTGGAACGTGATGGATTTGAAATTACGTCTTTAATTCACAGTTGGTATAGAGTGCTCATAAAATCTTGATCGTGATAGAGAGGCTAATAAACATTTGAGAACATAAATATTTGGGGAGGAAATGGCTTTGTGAAACACTTAGTTGTGGAGCAGTTAGGAGAACAGAGGAAATCCCAGGCAGAACTCTCTGGACACTAATTTGGTGAGTTGTATATGTGGGGGGGGTGATGATCTTGAGTGAGCTGTTTTATGTGCATGCAGACGTTAATTTGACGAGCACTCCCGCTCACCAACCCTCAAGCTGTTTGCCCTTCAAGTACCTGAATCAAGGGGCAGAGGTACCAGCAGGTGCTAGCCAGGTGTGTGCCTAGGCAGAGGAAGCTGATGGTGGAGACGTGCCTTCAACCCCTGACCTGCTCTGGCCCCCAAGGTGGGGCAGAGCAACTCCATGACAGTTGGGCCCACACTGCCCAGGTTCAAAATCCTGCTTTGCCATTCCCTGGCCACAGACCTCAGGCAGGTCTGTCACCCGCCTGCTCTATAAAGTGAAAGTATTTAGACACTCAGTAGTGTCTGACTCTTTGTGACCCCATGGACTGTAGCCCGCCAGGCTCTTCTGTCCCAGGGATTCTCCAGGCAAGAATCCTGGAGTGGGTTGCCATGCTCTCCGCCAGGGGGTCTTCCCGACCCAGGGACTGAACCCGAGTCTCCCGCATGGCAGTTAGGTTCTTCACCATCTGAGCCACCCGGGAAGCCCTCTGTAGGTGGGCATGGTATAGTGGCCCCTGCCCCCCTGGGTCTGGTGAGAAATCAGTTAAGTGAGCCTGTCCAGTGCACCGGAAACCACATTTCGACTCCGAAGAATGAGATAACCCGGTGCCCTCTGACTTGGCCAGAAAGATGTCGGGAGTCAGGCCAGCAAGGGCCGTGCAGTTCTGGCGAGAGCGGGGGCGAGAGTAGTTCCGTTTATTTACTTTTTTTTTCAGATGGTATGAATTTTCTTTTTTCTTTTTTAAATTATGCAAGTATGATAACACGTTTACAGGAGACTTGAAAAACACAGAACAGACTCCCGTGCAGTTCCACTGTCTGTTCCAATGACGGCTGCTTAGGGCGCCGCTGCCCAGGCTGCTGCTTCTAGAGCTGTTGGGCAGGGATCTTAGCAAATAGGAGGGCCACCCATTCACTCTGCAAGTCCTGGGTAGGCCCAGGATGAGCGCTGTATGTATCAGTGCAGGCTCGGGGCGCGTGTCCTGCCCTTGAGGTCCCCGCCCCCCACAGGTCTGCCTTTCAGCCGGGGATTGAAGGGTGCTGGGCCCACAGTGGTCTCCCCTGGGGGTTCTTGCGGGGCAGGGCAGGGCACTCGACCCTGGGAAGGCAGCCTGGACAGGAAAACAAATGAGGGGCTGCTGGGGACATGTGAGGTCTCCGCCCCAGAAAATAACGAAACCCTGTGGAACGTTTCAGACAAGCAAGTTATTATCCAAATATCCCGACCCGACGGTGAGGGCTCCCTCCTGTCTGCTGGAAGTAAGGGAGGATGCTGATGAAAATGTCAGCAGAGCGTGGCTAATCAGGTCAGCAGTAATGTTTTGGCCGCAAGGCCTTTTCCTGTAAGTGGCTGGAGAGCAGTGAAATAAGATGGGGGGAGTCGCCGGTTCTGGGAGGCAGGCGCAGCTGGGGGAAGGGGCAGGGAAGCTGCCCGACCGAGGCGGAGCAGCCACAGAGAGCCGCCGGAAGCGCCACCTGGCCAGATGGAGACGATGGAGACGCGTGATTGAGGGGGCGGGGCTCCTGACACTCCACGTCCACTCAGGCGGGCCCGGGGCTTGGGCCATGCCCTCTTCTAGGAAGATGTGATCATCCAGAGTCTTCGGGGATGCGATGACAGTGTTTCAAGCTGGAGTCACCTTGGGGCCCCCTCCCCCCAACCCCACCTTGCTGCTGCTTCCCTCCCATCTCCCAGTTTGTATCCACCGTCCTTACTCAAAGATTGTTCGTTGTTCAGTCACTCAGTTGTGTCTGACCCTTTGCGACCCCATGGACTGTAGCATGCCAGGCTTCCCTGTCCTCCATATCTCCTGGAGTTTGCTCAGATTCACATCTGTTGAGTTGGTGATGCCATCCAACCATCTCATCCTCTGTTCTCCCCCTCTCCCTTGCCTTCAATCTTTCCCAGCATCAGGGTCTTTTCCAATGAGTCAGCAATTTGCATCAGGTGGCCAAAGTATTGGAGCTTCAGCTTCAGCGTGAGTCCTTCCAATGAATATTCAGGGTTGGTTTCCAAAGATGATGACATGCAAATAATCACTTCCATCCAGAACCAAAAGGCGTCCTTGCGCCTGCCTGGGGCTGAGGCACTTCAGAAGCATCAGAGAGAGCAACCGGCCCGGCACCCACCTTCCGCCCTCCTGTCCTTGTCTCCTGGCAGGGCTTGTGCGGAGATTCTGGGTGCCCTTGAGCTGCGCTGAGCGGGTTCTCAGGGTCTGCTGGTGCCTCCGAGAGAGGCCCGCTGGACTGGCCCAGGGCTAGCCCCTTCTCCTCCAGGCCCCTTCCCACATCGAAAGGTAGAGGCGATAGTAATCCTGTGTGCCTGCCACCTGCTGACCCACTGTCACCGGCCTGCCGCTCCAGCAGGCTGCAGGGACAGGCCCTGAGGGCATTTGTCTCCTGTGGTCCAGAGCGCAGGGGTGCCCCCACACGTAGGTGCCCATTGCACCCCAGCAGGTGAGGGGACATGCCATCCAAGGCCACCTCAAAGAGGACGACAGTCAGTCCCTCCACCAGGAAGCTAGTATGTCCTGGAGCCAACACGAGCCCTCTGTACCAAGGATGCCCTAACCTGCGGGAGAGTCCAGGATGGCTTCAGATCATCTAAGCAGCGTGAGACTCTGTGGGTGCCCTAACCAGCCCACTGCCCCAAGGCCTCCCCAGACAGACATTCCGGGGCCCCGCCCTCGGGGTCAGGCAGAGGTCAGGCTCACCTGCCAGCAGGCATCTCTGCAGTGGAGGGAGGTGAAGAGCCCAGGACTGGCTGGAGCAAGGGTGTGGCCGCTCGTGGGAGGGGGACTCTGGCACAGGACTTTGCCTCTCTGAACGTCTGACTCCTCATCACTGAAAGAGGCAAAGGATGGTATTGGTTCCTTTCTCACAAGAGTGCCGTGTGATTCCCTGATGCAGGACACTCAGCTCGGAGGACCGTTGAGCAGCTGCTATTCCTAGCGATAAGGGAAGCACCGCGCATCCATTTGTCCATCCCATCGGTGTTTGTTACAGGCTGCCCTCTGCCAGGCCTGATCCCAGATCCTGGGGCTAGAGCAGTGGGCAAAGCATTCCCCTGGGAGGAGGCAGACGCCATACAAACAAGAGAAGGGTTAGTATCTACTGGAACTGAGGACCCTGGGGGGAGTTAAGATGTCACTTGGGGAGTGATGGTGGGCGGGGGGTGGGGTTGCAGATGCTGGGGGGCAGTGTTCAAGATGTGTATAAGAGACAGGATATCGTATGGTGTTCGTCTTTCTCTCTATGATTTGCTTCATGAGTATGACAGTCTCCTGGTGCATCCATGTTGCTGCACGTGGCATTGTTTCCTTTTTAGGGCTAAATAGTATTCCACTGCATGCGTTACCTGTTGATGGACATTCAAGTTGTTTCCATTTCTTCACTGTTGTGACTATGCTGCTATGAACATTGGGGTGCATGGATCTTTTTGAATTAGAGTTTTGTCTGGATATATGCCCAGGAGTGGGATTGCCAAATCATATGGGAATTCTATTTTTAGTTTTGCGAGGAACCTCCGTACTGTTTTTCATAGTGGCTGCACCAGTTTACATTCCCACCAACAGTGTAGGAGGGTTCCCTTTTCTTCACACCCCGTCTGGCATATGTTAGGACTTTTTAATGGTGGCCATTCTGACGAGTGCGTGGCGGTACCTCATTGCAGTTTTGATTACCAATCCAGCCCCTTCCTAAGCCAGGTGAGGCCAGGGCAGGCCCTGGGAGCCAGTCAGGGACCCTGAGTGTGGGGGCCTGGGGCTCTTGTCTGTATATTTCAAACATTTTATTATATAGGGAACCCATTTGTTGTAGCACAGCTAGGAAACTGTAGCTAAGTCAAGTCATTTCCAACAGCCAGAGAGGATCACCGTCACCCTTAACATTTTGATACAGTATGTATATTCTGATATCCAGGACAGGCTACAAACACAGGGCTTTAACGAAACACATTGTATCAAACCCTTTTTTCCTAGATCTAATGTGGTGAATCCCCATTCACAAACACTCTCCCAGCCCCCGTGTTGATGGCTTTTGAGAGCAGCCGTGCCCCATCGCAGACAGGCTATAGCAGGGAGATGCCCTTGAGAGGCTCCTGGACTCGAATAATAGATTTAATTCACAGGCGACTATTGAAACCCAGAAGTTTTAAGTTGCAGACCTGTGTCTGCAGCCAAGGACGTGGAAAAGCTTTATCTAGAGACTTGGGTTTCACCTCATAGGTAGCTTCACTTAAGAAGTTTAACCCAGGAGTGTCACCAGATAAACAGTTTAACCCTGGGTTTCTTCTCGGAAGGCGATTTAGGGGCGTCCTCTCTGGGCACCACCAAGCCTCGGGGCTGGGTTTGGAGCAAGCCAACACCAAGTGCCAAGGTGTCTATCCCCAAACCCAAGTTTTCTCCCGGTTGCCATCGATGAAGTCCAGAGTTCAGGTCCTACCCGGCTTCCATTCATCACCGTCTCTGGATGCACCCGGAAGGTGGGTGCAGATTCTGGGAGGGGTGCCCCTCCTGGAGGCTGCTCCCAGCAGACGGGCAGTCTGAGTTGTGACTGGATCCTCCAGGTGGGGTCGATTTGACTTCCTAGAATCTGTGTCTTTCTAGCCCACAAGTAAGAGCTCTTGGTCGTATTTAGACATTTGAGAAGAAAGAGAAAGTGGCTCTCCTGGAATGGACGCTCAGAGTGGGAATCTCCCATAGCTGGAACATTCTGGAAAGTCCTTTGAATTGTGCCAGGAATGCCATGGAGGTGCGTCTCCCTTTGGATCTCTGCGGCCTCTGCTCTGGGAAGTGAAGCTGGCAGAGGCAGGGGAGTGGCTGCCCAGGAGAACTGGAGTGGGCTGAGCCGCGGGGCGGAGCGGTGGAGGGGCGGGGCCCGGGAGCTCAGCATGAGGACACGTTTCTTCCGTGTGCGGGTGGTGCAGGTCTCCCCTGAATGTGATGAAGATGCCCCGGAAGGCGATGGAGTGGGGGCCTCGTCTGTGCCATGAGGGTGATGTTGGCACCTCTGTCCCAGCAGTTGGCACTGTGAGGTGTCTGCACATCCTCAGCGTGATGCCAGACACAGGGCACCAGAGGAGCCAGGGCTGTTTATAGAGTGCTCTGCACAAGAGCGTCCAGAGAGGCAGTGTGGTCCAACAGTTACAGCTCAACCTGGGCTCTCCGACTAACCTGAACCCCCAAAGGCTGCTGTTACTGAGGATGTGATCGTGGGAAGTTTTGCTCCCCTTGAGCCCCAATTCCCACACCCATCAAGCGGGGCGTCCCAGTCGTGCCTCCTTTGCACATGGTTGTTGTTTAGTCACTAAGTCGTGTCTGACTGTTTTGCAGCCCCGTGGACTGTAGCCCCAAGGCTCCTCTGTCCATGGGATGTTTCCCAGGCGAGAGTACTGGAGTGGGTAGCCATTTCCTCCTCCAGGGGACCTTCCCAACCCGGGGGTCAAACCTGCGTCTCTTGTGTCTCCTGCACTGGCAGGTGGATTCTTTACCTGCGGAGCCACTGGGCAAGCCCTTTGTACAGGGAGCGATTCCATAACATAACTTTACATCTGTGGCATGCCTAGCCCATAACAAGCCTGGTAAATGTTAGTCAGTTAACAGCCGTTTCATTGGGAAATTATTCACTTTAGACTTCAGGACGCGCTTCATCTGCCTTGCCCGAACCGTATTTATCAAATGCCTCATGCATTTCGCCTCTTTGTTGGTTGCCAGCGGGTCTTTTCATGTTACATCTTTAATCTTTTAATAGGAGGATAAACCCCAAGTGCCAAGAAGAGGAAGTCTTTATCTATATGTATATAAATGTCCCTTGGAAGCTTTGCGAGGGCGGGACGGTGCTGCCTCATTCACTGCTAGGTCCGTGGGCCTGGGGACAGTCCGTGACTAGCACACAGGAGGCGCTGGGTCAATATTTGTTGAATGAATGAACATAAGCTGACTTTCCTCAAACAGAGGCATTGGTTTGCACTGAGCTACTTACACTTTCTCACCTGGCCCCTCTTACACCTGGGCACAAGGGAGGCTAGGTGAACAGTGTGGTCTAGGTACAGATTTATCTTAAGGTTTGGGACTCTCGGTGGCCACCATCTGGGGTTTCCTGTCTCCAGTCTGCCTGCCCTTCTGAAATGAAGGGCTGACTCCATCCATGATGATGTTAGGGTTTCCGGCTAGTGCCCAGGCCCATTAAACTATAATTCTGTACATGGTGTGATCTGCACAAGAAAGTCTGATCCACTCATTTGTGTTGGCACCAGTATGCTGGTCCTTTAGTTCCGAATCAGTAATTTTCCTTTTAAAAGTTAGATTTTTCTTGTGATTGTATTGAGAAGGAAATGGCAACCCACTCTAGTATTCTTGCCTGGAGAATCTCATGGACAGAGGAACCTGGTCTGGTGGGCTACAGTCCATGGGGTCACAAAGAATTGGACATGACTGAGCAACTGAGTGTGCAGGCATACATGTGATTGTATAATGAGTGTTTTTCCTAATTGTATAAATAATACATTCTCACTGTAAAAAAAAAAATCAGATATCTATAAATAAAACTTTTTGAAATCTCTCCCCCCAAAATCCAAAGTACATCCTTTCAGATTTACTTCTTTTGCTAAAAGTAAATACATGTTGCTGCTAAGTCGCTTCAGTCGTGTCCGACTCTGTGCGACCCCACAGATGGCAGCCCATTGGGCTCCGCCATCCCTGGGATTCTCCAGGCAAGAACACTGGAGTGGGCTGCCATTTCCTTCTCCAATGCATGAAAGTGAAAAGTGAAAGTGAAAGTGAAGTCGCTCAGTCGTGTCTGACTCAGCGACCCCATGGACTGCAGCCCACCAGGCTCCTCCGTCCACGGGAGTCTCCAGGCAAGAGTACTGGAGTGGGGTGCAATACATGTTATTATATATCTTTTTGTTTTACTTAAGAGTCTTGGCCTCCTTGCCAATGTCTATACCTGAGATCCACTGTATTTCTTTTAAAAGCTTCAGAACATGGGGATGGCACAGTTTGTTAAGCCCTCCTCTATTTATGGACATTTATGTTGTGTCCTGTTCTGGGCTCTTATTGATAATCCAGCAACAGGACATCTCGCCCGTGTGACTGTGCACTTGTGCAAGTGTTTGCTTGGAAGACATTCCTGAACCAGGATGGTTGGTTCCCTTGGGCCTCAGTTTCCCCATTTGTGCACTGAGAATTGCAAGATGATAGAAGGTCTTGTTTGTAAATACGTAGGACAGTTGGTTGCCCATGGTAAGCACTTGATAAGTGATACTTGGTTTTGAAACCAGAATGCTTTCAATCCATTGCTCTCTAAGTGCAGGTTGCAAGGAGACAGTTTAGGCTTAGTTAACTTAGGCAAGCCACTCCAGTACTCTTGCCTGGAAAGTCCCATGGATGGAGGAGCCTGGTAGGCTGTAGTCCATGGGGTCGCTAGAAGTCGGATGCGACTGAGCGACTTCACTTACACTTTTCGCTTTCACACAATGGAGAAGGAAATGGCAACCCACTCCAGTGTTCTTGCCTGGAGAATCCCAAGGACGGGGGAGCCTGTTGGGCTCCTGTCTATGGGGTCGCACAGAGTCGGACACGACTGAAGCGACTTAGCAGCAGTAGCAGCAGCAACTTTCTGTTAGCCTGTCTTTGGCCTTCTTCCGTCCTTGAAGTGGCAGCCGTTTGGGCGCCCATCTCACCAGCAGTCCCTGGTTCTGCAACCTTTCCGCTTAGATCTAGTTAGAGAGATGCCCTGCATTGGTAACAGGAGGCTGCTGCCTCCCTGGGCCTTCTGGTAGACCAGCAGTCACTTCATTTCGCAACAGAGCATCCATGTGCAGTTGTAGGGGTAGAGGCCAACCCTGACCATGATATGCATTGTAGGGGGAAAAAGTGGTGAGTTTGGACTCTACCTGCACAGGTTGGAATCTCTAATATCACACGATAATAATACTGCCTAAAATACTGTGGGCTCTTATTACACGTTAGACCCAACCCTCAGCTCATGGATGTGTCTCTTCCTCCCTGCCCACCTCCCGTCTCCATGGTGGTCCGGAGAGCCTGAGGCTTGTCCAGGATCACTGAGCTCTTGAGTGCGGAGAGAGAGTGTGAGCACTGATCTGGGAATGAATGCTGCTTCTGGCCACCGGCCAGTCTCTCCTCGCAGCTCTGGGGGCCAAAGTGGGAGCAAAACCCCTCCGTGGCCATCGCTTTCTGAGGTGTGCCCTGGGAGATTGAAGAGATGAACCCCAGGGTTTTTTAATTGTTTTATGTTGGGGGGTTCATTTGTACAGGTGTGTTTAGCTCACATGAATTCCAGACTGAGAAGCCAGGGGAGAGAGCAGAGCCATTTCGGAGGCCCACCAGGGGGCCAGGTTACTGAGACCAGCAGACCATGGAGGCAGGCCTCTGAAGATCCGGAATGTGCTAGGGGATGCTCGCCCCAGGCTGCGAAGAGTGAACATGACTTGCTGGCACGAAGGTGGCATCTCTCAGAACCAGGCACCCTGTCGGCCCACATTCCCTCCCTCGCCCTTCAGCCCCAGAACGGTGGATTCGCGTTCTCGCTTCCTGAGCATCAGGCGTAATCTTGTATTCTCTGTGAGCTGATGGCAGAGCTTCGAGTTCGCTTACAGAAAGTAATTTAACTCAGCCTAAGCGGTCTGCTTGCAACCTGTGCGTAAAGGGCAAGGGGTAGTTCAGTTTGCTGCTAAGTGCGAATAATGACCCCCGGAGCAGCCACCTGGGCGGATGCACAAAGTCGGGCCTGGAGGAAAACCTGAGCGCTGGAGGCGTCCCTGGTGAGCTGCCCTGGGGGCCGTCGGGGCCGCCTCTGGGTGACCCCCGGGCCCCGGCACCCTGGACGCCGTCGTGCTGGGAGCAGTGCAGGGGCGGCAGACGTCCTCTTCCCCGCGCCCCAGAAGAGCGGCCCAGCGCCCCAGCGCCCCAGCGCGGCCGCGCCATGGGGCCAGCCGCAGAACCTCACACCGAGCCCTTTTAATCACCTAATGGCGGGGGACACCCGACGCCCCCAGCTCGGGTTTCTGGCCTCGGCCGCAGCCCAGGCCGCTGTAACTACAGCCAAGTTTGGCCCGGCCTCTCCACATTACAGCCGCGACACGGCCGCGCTCAATTGAAGTATTTGAGAACAATGAAATATGCAGGCTATCAGTGACAGCCCCGTAAAGCGCGGCAATTAGCCGCGTAATCCGAGAGAGGGAGCCGGCCCTCGGCAGCCCGTGGTTCCCCATTAGTTAAATGCATTTTGTACGTCCTCATCCCATCAAATCAACTAACACTTCCTTTAATTGGTTCATGAATTATACAGCCGCCCCGCATTATAATTTAATCGCCTGTAAACATTCATAGGGCCCCACTGTAAAGTGGATCGCGCTCATTAATTCGTTAATTTCAGCAGATGGAAGGGGAGATCGGATGAACGGTGGCAGAACAGAGTGCCTTGGGCAACGGAAGAAGGAAAAAAAGGTGGGGGGCCATTTAGGTTTTTTAAGGGCTGTCAGAAACTCAATCTGTGAGCTGTCAGCAGCCCGGACCGTCCCCCACCCCCTCCACCGCACTGGCTGCGGGAAGTGACTGGCGGATTCATCCGGAGGCTTGTCAACCGTCTTTAAACATCAAGCCAGCGGGTAAACCGAGCCCAATGTAAATTAATTCTTGTCTTACGGCCCCCCTTTCTCTGTCCCCATGAATATTTCATGGCAGGCAGCATAAATATTAATTCTAATAGCTCTGCATAGTGGTTATTATTTCTATTTTATGACAAATATTCATAAAATATTCAGGACCCTTTTTTAGAACATTTACACACTTGATTGTGAATTTTCCCAGTTTCTCGGGGACACTGTAAACATATTGGGGTTCTCTTGATGGGCTTTCCCCCCCTTAATTAATACCACTGGTTATTAATATTTAATCTGATTTTAGTTTTGCGGAGAAGTAAAAGCTATTAGATTGGAGGGCGGAAGGGATTTTCCCCCCTTCCATTGGTGAAATGGGAGAGTCTGTTTCTCTTTGACACCTGGGTGATCTGACAAAGGATGACCTCCCTTGCCTTTTTATCTGGGAAAAAAAATCTATCTTTTCTGCGTGTGTCTGTTCTCCCCTTACTTTTTAACCGAGAGCTCTGGCGGCAACCCAACTTGCTGTAATGAAATTCTTCGCTGCAATATTTATGCAAGGATTTAACATAATTTTGGAGTAATTAAAGTGTGGGTTTAACAAACACGGTGGCGGATTCCTCAGGCAAGACAGCTGTGACGGGGGATGAAGGATCTTTTGGAATCCTCGCTATTTATCTTTAACCCTGCCGATGCCTGCAGCTGTGCATGGCGTCCCCAGGGAGACAGACAGAGGCGGGGGCTCCCAGCCCAAGGCAGCTGGTGCCCGTCAGGTGGTGGAGGACACAGGTGAGGTGGTGGTTTTGGCCCAAGGGAGTCTGAGGTGGGGTCCAGTGAATCTTGAGGCTGGGGGGGCACAAAGACAGTGTGGACCTCACCCTTTTTGCACCCCTCCCAAATCTCTTCAGGGCTCCTTTTCCATTTTCTGCTTCTCACCAGAGGCTTCAGGAATGTTCTAACAACTGCAAGGAACAAGTGATATTATTGTACATGTAGGAAGGTCATGAAAGAGTGACCTAGGGTCAGCCAGGCCCAGACCCCAGTCTGGAGGCACCACTTCACCTCTTGGGAGCCTGAGTCTTTTCATCCTGGAGATGGGCAGGATCACAGGACCTCACTTGGATTAAATAGGACAAGACGCCCGTGCAGTGTGCTTGTTAGTGCAGGTGCCTGGCACGTAGAAAGTATATAATGGTTTGCAGTGACAATAATGATGGTGATGCTGGAGATTCATGTACGGCAAAGGGTTAAAATTGAAGCTGAGAAGTAAAATGCTTTTGGCTAGAGAGACTCGTGGAGGAAACTTCCAGCTGTGGAAGGGGTTAAAGCCAAAGGTTTTCTGCAGCACCTTATTAAAAAATATCCGGTGGAAAAGTCAAGAGTGGAGATTCTGATGGTGGCTGGGAGACGCTTATGTGGCTCTTCACGGGGCAGGTCTTCCCGCACCATCTGTCACTGAGGGAAACTAGCTTTGAGAAAGGAAACCTCGAAATTAGCTCACCTCACCCTCCCTCGGCTCCCTGTCTCCAGGGACCTGTGACAAGGGGATGCACTTATTTCCCAGGTGGCCCAGGGGTCCAGATCTTGCACACCCTGCTCTCTGTCCTTGGAGCAAATTCCTGCTCCTAGTGTCCAGGGGAGGTCTGCCCAGTAGCAGGGTGCCAGGAGGGAGGCATGTGGTGGAGGCCTCCCTGGAAGAGCACCTGCCCCATCTCCTGCCTCGAGTCCCTCCCAGCTGATCCACTTAGAGTGGAGGAAGGTGGCTCTGACTCCAGCTGACTGTGCAGCACAGCCCAGAGGGCTAAAACCTAGACACATGTTCAGAGCTTGGCGTTTGTGCCGAGCGGTGGACGCCAAGGCCCCTCTCCCTCCCTCCGTCCCTCCTGCCTTCCTTCTTTCCCGCCCCTCCCTTCCTCCATCTTTCAGCAGATTCATGATGGGGTGCTGTGCTCAACTGCATGAATACTGTGGCTGGCTGCCTGGGTTTGCATCCTGGCTCCATGGCTGTGTTAGGTGATGTTCTCCAGAGAAATAGGAACAATCAGTGTGCATTATATCAGGATAAAAAGATTCTTTATAAGGAATTGGCTCATGTGATTATGGAGACTGACCAGTCACAAGATCTGGGGGTTAAGTCCACAAGCAGGAGCTTCAGGATGAGCCAGGAGGCAGGAAGGCTGAAGTGGGGTCCAGTGAGACTTTAGGAAGGGGGTACAAAAGCAGTGTCAATCCCATCCCCACCCCACTAGATCTGAAGGCAGGAAAAAGTCAGTGTCCTTGTTCAAAGGCAAGCAGACATGAGGAATTTTCTGTGATTCAGGAGGGGGGCAGCCCTTTGTTCTATTTAGACCTTCAACTGATTGGGCGAGGCCCACCCACACTAGGGAGAGCAATCTGCTCCATTCATTCCACTAACTTTTCTAAAAAATTATTTTATTGGAGTACAGTTGGTTTATAACACTGTATTAAATTCTCCTGTATTCCACTGATTTAAATGATGAGAAACACTCTCACAGACACACCCAGAATAATATTTGACCAAATACCTGCATACCCTGTGGGCCCATTCAAGTGGACACACAGTTAGCCATCATGGCCACTTTCTAGCTGGGATGCTTCGACAGGTTAACCCTCTCTGTCTCTCGGGTTTTCCTCGCCTGCTGTAAAGGACATGATGCTAATCCCCTTGTAAGGTCGTGATGAGGAGCTTTGACCTAAGGTAGGTCAAGTCTCAGAAGACTGCCTGCCATGTAGGCCCCACAGGTGTACATGGAGAAAGTCAGTGTCCTTGTTCAAAGGCAAGCAGACACGAGGAATTTTCTGTGATTCAGGAGGGGGTCAGCCCTTTTGTTCTATTTAGACCTTCAACTGATTCAACCATTCAGTCTTATCATCACAGTAAGCAATTTGTATGAATTTTCATATTTAATCCTTAACTCTGTGAGGTACTTTTATTTTTTAATCCTTGTGTACAGAGACTTGGATGGTAGGATGGCTGGTCCCTCAGTGAGCCGGCAGGCGGCACTGGAGTTTGAACCCAGTCTTTCTGACCTCGGAACTCATGTCCAAGCCTGACAGCCTGGGGGAGGACAGGCTTGCACACAGGAGGTTGCATTCACTTCAGTGGGACTGAATACTTTGAGGCCCTTGGTGACTTTCAGGGCACCTGTCTCAGGTGGAGTTCCCCCCGGAAGCAGAGGCTAAGACAGCCGTGGGATGGGAAAGCTCAGTGAGCAGATAACAGCTGACCTGGGCAAAGGGGCCAAAGCTGGAGGAGGCAGGCTGACCCAGGCTCCTCGATTCTGTGGGGGCCCCTTGCAGGGGAGGGCTGCGTTGGGCAGGCCCTAGTACCCCTCTGTGCTCACTCACTGGCCACGGGCCACCCCCCGAGGACTGTGACCTTGCTCAAAAGCTTGGGTTAAAAATGGCCATCAATTGGTGGATGAATAAACAAAATCTGGTCCAGCCGCACCACGGAACACCATGTGGCCATAAAAGGGGATGAAGTTCTGATACATGTTACAATAGGGACAAATCTTGAAAACATAGGCTAAATGAAAGATGCCTGGCATGTGGAGGCACGTGGATAGTCTATGTTATTATTATGTGTTAAGCACTTGATATGTTTAACCTTTAAAATAACCTTTTAAGTTCCTCTTTTTTTTTTTTTTCATTTTCCTAATTGGAGACTCAAAGGGCCATGCATCATATGATTCCGTTTGTAGTATGTGTCCAGATGGAGCACATACACAGAGACAAAACCAGACAAGCCGTTGCCAGGGTCTGGGAGCTGGAGGGCGGGGAGGGCCTGTTCACGGGTACAGCGTTGCCTTTGGGCATGATGAAAGTCCCCCAAACTTATATTGTGTCAATGGTTGCACTCTTTGTAAATATAATACACTACAGATAATTACGTTGTGTACTTTTGAGGGGGTGAATTATATCTTAGTTCCTGTGTGCATGCTAAGTCACTTCAGTCGTGTCCAACTCTTTGTGATCCTATGGACGGTGGCCCACCAGGCTCCTCTCTGTGGGGATTCTCCAGGCAAGAATACTGGAGTGGGTTGCTGTGCCCTCCTCCAGGAGATCTTCCCAACCCAGGGATCAAACCCACGTCTCCTATGTCTCCTGTGTTGGCAGATGGGTTCTTCACCGCGAGCGCCACCTGGAAAGCCCCAAATTATATCTCAGTAATCATGTTTTAAAATAAAAGAACATGGGGCTCAAGTCTTGCAAGGTATTTACAGCTGGAAGAGGTCAGCTGACCTCACTCCTTACAGCTGAGACACAAATTCTTTCTCGAAGAGGGGTCTGCTGGAGCATCCAGGTGTCGGCCACACCACGGGGCCCTGAATGTTCACCAGCCCCGATGTTCTTCTGGGACTGAACTGGGGTCCACACCGGCGTACTTAGTGGTTGATCAGCTGTTGATCAGCTGATCGGTGGTTGATCAGTATTCCCGCCGTCAGAGGGGCCCCCGAGGCAGCCAGACAGTGGCTGCAGGCACCCTGAGCACCTGAGCACTCTCAGCTACTCTGAGCACAGGCGGAAGGAGCAGTGTGGCTCCCGGCCAGCGGCCAGGGATGACGGGTCTCCAGGAACACGCAGGAGCCTCTCACAGAGGATGAGCCCAGCTGGGCGGTGAGCCAGGCCCCTCAGACACAGACCCGGAGCTGAAGGACGACCAAGGGAAAGGCAGTGAAGAGTGTGGGTGCCCAGTGGCCCCTGAGAGCCGCTGTGGCTCTGCCCAGCTGAGTGACCCGTAGCGATGGCTGACTTGCTGAGCATGAGTGGGCATGAGCGATGTGGGGGAGAGGGCAGTGTTGGAGGGAGTTTGAACACTGGGTCTGCGTGGATCTGAGCAAAGCCAGAATTTTCAGGGTCTTCCGGTGTCCACACACATGCAGGCTGAGAGCCATTGGTATAGAAGGCGCCCTGACTGGGCACAGGCTGGCTAGCTCTGGAGTGAGGCTCTGGCTTGCTTTCAATGTGTCTACTGTCATTTTCAGCCTGAAACTCATTTGCCTTTCTCTTTGGGAAAAGTTTGTAAAACTTTCTGGCTTCGAACAACGTGCGGTTCATGACCATCCAGGAAGTATCTGGGTGGCCACGTGCAGAGGAATTCTCTTTCTTCCCAGTGGTGATGGAGGCAGGCATTTTTGGAGGACTCTCGAATGGAGACCGATTATGCAGGAATCTGATCCTGGGGTCACTCTCCTTGCACCAGACTGCTGCATTTTTGTGTGGCGTGTGCTGTACCGCCAGGCGTGCTCACTAATTTCCCAGTTAATGACAGTCATGGCGACTGCTCTCCCTGCCCCTGGAGAGATTTTAGACACAGGCAGGGTAGATCTGCCGCTATCAATTATGCACAGTTTTAAGCAAGAAATGGCCAGCGGGAGCCTGGTTTTTTCTTTTTTTAAGGAGCAGGGAGGGGACACTACAGCGGCTACCAAAGGGCAGGAGGCATGGTCCGTGGGGTGCGTGGGGGTTTAAAACGAGGTTGAGATGTCTGGCCTTTTGTTTTCAAATTGTTCTCTTGTCAGAGTGAAACATACGCATAGTGAAAACATTAAACTCTGGCCAGGGCTCTCTCCGGTCTCCAGGGCGGCCTTGCATCCAGACTCCGTGCAGCGGCACGTTCTCCTCTGCACTGTAGTTTAGGACGGCTGTGATGGCAGTCTGCAGCCTGCACCCACGGCCGGGAGGACCAGGGACCGATCCCATCGAGCTGATGGCGCCCGTCGCCGTGAGGTCGAATCCGGCCTTCCACGGCATCACAGCCGGCTCCCTCCCGTGCTGATCCGCTCATTCACTGCACGTTTATTCAGTCCTCACCTCTTCCCTGCACGAAGGGCATGGCACAGACCTGAACCCAGAGCCTTGTCTTCAGACAGCTCACCCCCAGGGTACTCAGAGGCGGGGATCCTTCTGCAGCTGGCCCAGTTCTTATCGTTCTGAATCCAGTTTTTAAACACTAGTTTTATTTATTTATTTATTTGGCTGCATCAGACCTTTGTTGCAGCACGTGGTATCTTTCACTGTGGCACGTGGGCTTCGATGCCCCACAGCACATGGGATCTTGGTTCCCTGACCTGGGTTGGAACCCACAACCCCTGCTTCGCAGGGCAGGTTCTTAACCACTGGAGCGCCTGGGAAGTCCCTTTGTCTTGTCTTTTGGTTTCTGATAGTCTGTGCATAATTCGCTTGCCCTCGCTAACCACTCTCTGCCACGTCGTCTTTCTTCATGCTGTTCTCGGCTACGTCCAGCTTTCACTCCCACGAGCATCCTCCGACAGCGTACACCTCCCACGCTGCCATCCCCAAACGCAGCCCCCTCTAGACGGGACGCTGCCTCTCCCTGACCCTGGACCGGGGGAAGCCGTGTCCTGGCGAGTCCGTAATGATGGTTACGCCGCTTTCTGTAATCCGATGGCTCCGCAGCTCGCCGTCTTATGAGAGTTGTTTTGCAGTGGCTTTGACCTTGCCTCCCCTCTCTGACGTGTCAGGGCACAAACATTAAAGGTGAGCAGACCGTTCCAGCGTTAGTGCCACTTGGCCTTTTTTCTTGGCGGCTCTCCTTTCTCTCTGTTCCCTGTTTCAGTGGCAATCATTGCAAAGTTCCCGTTGAGATAAGACCCCTTGATTATTCCAGAGCCGGAGGGCCGCTGCTGCCTGCGCTCCAGCCGCACAGAAGGGCTCCGAGCGGCAGAGCCGAGTGCAGACGGTGCAGCTGCCTTCCGGATGCCTCAGCGCACCCGCTGGGCTTTGAAGAAACTGGAGGAGGAGGAGGCGTGCGAGCCTGTTTCCAGAAATGGTTTTCCTGGACAGATCTTCCCAATTTGAATATCAAATTTGGAAGCAGAGGTTACTAAGGGATCTATTTGTGCCTCCTCCTGCCTGTTGTTAGTTGTATATATAATTCACATTTTTATGTATTCTCGATGCAAATCCAACCCCTTATCAGGTATAGGTTTCACAAATATTTTCTCCTGGTCTGTGATATCTCTTTCATTTTCTTAATGTTTTTTTGAAGAGCACAAGCTTTCAATTGTTTGCCTTTAATAAAATCTAATTTATTAATTTAAAAAATCTATGGGTCATGATTTTGGAGTCATATGTAGGAAATGTTTAACCCAAGGTCACAGGTTTTCTTCTAGAAGTTTAATAGTTTTAGGTTTATATTTCTATCCATGATTTATTTTGAAATAATTTTTGTAGATGGCGTGAGGTGTGGGCCAAGATTATTATCATTATTTGCATATGAATGTCTAATTATTCTAGCACTGTTGGGTAAAAAAAACATTCTTTCTCCTTTGAATTGTGTTGGTACCTTTGTTGAAAAGGTCATTTTTGTATGAGTCAATTTCCAGACTCTCTGTTCTGTCTTTTTAATCCATCTGGCTAGCCTTTCACTAACATTCAAACTGTCTATACTACTGTAACTTTATAGTAAGCCTTGAAATCAATTTGTTCTTCTTTTTCAACATTTTTTAAGTGATTCTAATTCTTTTTCAGAAACATGTTCCATATAAAATTGATTTGTGTGGAGTCTTCAAAACACCTTCTTGGAATTTTGATTAGGATTGCATTGAATCTATAGATCTGTTAGGATTGACATTTTAACTGTCTTGAGTCTCTGAGTCCATGAACATGGTATAGCTCCCGATACGTATTTAAGTCTTTGGTATCTTTCATCAGTGTTTTGTAACTTTCACCATACAGATGTTATACATATTTTGTTAGCTTTACATCTAAGTATTTCACTTTTATATTATTGCAAATGGTACTTTAAATTTTTAATTTCGAACTGTTTATTGCTAGTATCTTGAAAAATTGCTTTACTTTCTGTTTATTGATTTTGTATCCTGTGTATTCACTAAACCCACTTATTAATTGTAGCAGCCTTTTTGAAGATTCTTTAGGGCTCTAATTAGATGATCCTGTCATCTGCAAATAACAGTTTTATTTCTTCCTTTTCAATTTGTATGCTTGCTATTT
The DNA here is from genome assembly GCA_006410635.1 of Cephalophus harveyi. NCBI lineage: Eukaryota > Metazoa > Chordata > Mammalia > Artiodactyla > Bovidae > Cephalophus > Cephalophus harveyi. Next base: position 735,821 of record SJYT01063686.1, read on the forward strand.
CCTTTTCTTGTCTTATTACACTCTCCAGGACTTCCAGTGAGATGTTGAATAGAATTCATGAAAATGGACATCCTGCCTTGTTCCCAATCCTAAGGGAAAAGCACCCAGTTTTTCACTGTAACATATGATGTTAGCTGTAATTTTTTGGTAAATGCCCTTTATTAGATTGAAGAGGAAATTACCTTCTGTTTATAGTTTGCTTGGAATATTTACCAGGAAGTGACGTAAAATTCTGTAAACTGCTTTCCTACATCTGTTGGGATGACTATACAGTTTTCTTCTTTAGTCTCATAATATGGTTATGTGTTGGTCGCTCAGTCGTGCCCAACTTTGCAACTCCATGGATTGTAGCCCACCAGCCTCCTCTCTCCATGGAATTCTCCAGGCAAGAATATCAGAGTGGCTTGCCATTTTATACTCCAGGGGATCTTTGCAACGTAGGTATCAAAACCAGTTTTCCTGCATTGCTGGCAGATTCTTTACCATCTGAGCCACCAGGGAAGCTTATACGGACTGATTTTTGAATACTGATTTTGAATAACCAGATTTTCATTACTAGGCTAGACCTCATTTAGTCATAATGTAGTATTCTTTTTTATGTGTTGCTAGATTCAATTTGCTAATATTTTTGTTGAGTATTTTTTGCCCCTGTATTCGTGAGGGATATTGGTCTACAGTTTTCTTATAGTGTCTTTGTCTGGCTTTTGGTATCAGGGAAGTGCTGCCTGATAAAACAAGTTGTGTTCTCTTATTTTCCATTTTCTGAGTTTTTATAGCATTGGCATTTTAGTTAGTGTAGAGTTAATGCTATCACATGGTTCATTTTTTAAGTTTATTTATTTGCTGTGTCAGATCTTGTTTGTGGCGTGAAGGCTCTTTCTCTAGCTGTGCCATGCGGGCTTCAGAACACATGGGCTCAGTAGTCGTGGCACACAGCAGGTGGCATCTTAGTTCCCTGGTCAGGGATTGAACCCACATCCCTGCATCGGAAGGCAGAGTCCCAACCATTGGACCACCAGAGAAGTCCTGGTTCATATTTTTTGGTCCATTCATTTGTTTGTATATATATGTATATTCAGAACCTCATTAAATGATAAGTTTTTTTTTCAAGGGCAGAAATGCCCCCTCCTTCATCATAATATCTATACACTGCACCATCGTGCTTATTTTTAAAAATATTTCTTGATTTGTATTTATTTGGCTGCACCAGGTCTTAGTTTCGGCATGCAGGATCTTCGATCTTCCTTTGTGCCGTGTGGGGGCCAGTTCCCTGAGCAGGGATTGAACCTGGGCCCCCTGCATTGGGAGCACAGAGTCTTAGCCACTGGTCCACCAGGAAAGTCCTGTAGCACTTATTTTTTATTGTGGTAAAATACACATAACATGAAATTTGCCGTTTTTAACCATTCAGCGTACATTTGAATGGTGTTAAGTCCATTCTTGTGCAACGCATCACCACCATCCATCTCCAGAACTTTTCCACCTTCCCAAACGGAAACTGTCTCCACTGAACAACCACCTGGGATTTCTCCTTCTTCCCAGCCGTGGGCGCCCACCGTTCTGCCCTCTGTCTTTATGCATTTGACTAGTCTACATACTTCATTTAAATGGCATCACACAACATTTATCCTTTTGTGTCTGACTTCTGTCACTTAGTGGAATGCCTTCAAGGTCCAGCTACACCGTAGCAGGGGTCAGGATTCCATTTCTTTCCAAGGCTGTCTAGTAGTCTGTGGTGGGTGTATGTCTCGCTTTGTTTATCCACTCATCTACTGATGGACATCTGGCTTATTTTCGCCTTTCGGCTCTTGTGGATAATGCTGCAATGAACTTAGGTGTGCAAATATCTGTTCAACTCTGCTTTCCCTTGTTTTGGGTGTATGTCAGAAGTGGAAAGGCTGATCACACATTGCACCTTTTTACATTCCTACTGGCAAGGCACAAGGCTTCCACTTCCTCTGCATCCTTATCAACCAACCCTTGTTATTTGCTGGTGTTTTGATAATAGCCCTCCTGATGGGTGTGAAGTGGAATATCATTGTGGTCATAACAAGAGTGGGTCAAGAGAGCCAGCAGTCATCGGGCATCCGTGTCCTGGGTGACAGCCTATGAGTCCTCCCGTCTCTGGGGCTCAGTTTCCCCGTCTTGTACACTGAGCAGACTGGATCAAAGCTATGGTTCTAAGAATTGACTACATAGTACAGTCACCTGGGGAGTTTTTAAGAATCTCCATTCCCAGACCTTACCTCGAGCCAGTTAGAGCAGAATCTCGAGGGCTGGGGCCCAGGTCTCAGTGTTCTCAGAATTCCCCTGATGGTTCCAAGGTTTGGCCAAAGTGAGCCCTGAGGATACAACCAAGCTTCCCACACCTGCCCACGCGTAAGAATCACCTGTGCTGCCGATTTACAAACATAGGCCTCCCAGCCCCTCCCCTGGAGGTTTTGGCTTGGTACCCTCTGGGAGGGGTACTCTGTATTTATTCTTTTAATAATTTTTGTTAAATCACTAGGAAAGACCCTGATACTGGGAAAGATTGAGATCAGGAGGAGAAGGGGGCAACATAGGATAAGATGGTTGGATGGCAACTATCCAACTCAATGGACATGAGTTTGAGTAAACTCTGGGAGATAGTGAGGGACAGGGAAGCCGGGCGTGCTGCAGTCCATGGGGTCTCAGAGAGTCAGACAAGACTGAGCGAGTGAACAACAGCAGCAACTGTTGCTGGTTTATAATCTGTGTCAGTTTCAGGGTCAGAATCTGTATTTTAGGCAAGCCCTCCCGATGAGCCTCAACATCAGGCAAATCTGGGAAACACGGGATCAGAGCAGCCCTTCTCCAGCCACAGTGTGCGCCCAGATCACTGCGCATCTCGTCAGCGCTAGGCTCCGTGCAATGGGTGGGCCACGGGCCTGAGTCCCAGCTGCTGCTGCTGGTCCGCGGATCCCACTTGGAGCAGCGAGGGATTGGAGGCGCATGTCTCCCTCCTGAGGTGGCCCTGAAATTCTGCAAACCCCGAGGCAGGTGGCGCTCCCGCCCCTGGTGAACGCGGGCACGTGGACCAGGAGTGTCTCTGCCCGATGCACGCTGCTGTGACTCTTCTCTGCTTTCACATTCTGTCTTTCCTGGCTGTTACTGTAAATGAGCAGCATCACACCCCAAACCAGCAGGTGGGGGCCCGCACAGGGCCGTGCACCTCCACAGAGCTGCGTGGGCTCCCCGCTCCTCTCCCCACCACCTGGCTCTGACATCGGGGTGCATGAGCCTGGCTAATCAGAAGCTTCCAGCCTCTGGAAGCCCAGCTCCTCCGCAGCAAGGCTTTTCCCAACGATGTGTTTCAAGTACCAATTTGATGTCTGTGCGCTTCTGATCTTGCCAGCCTTTCACAAGCCTTTTTCTTGAATGACGACAAATGGTCTTCATATGCTGGGTTAAAAATCTTTCAGTTGGGGCTGTTTGTTTATGAAGCAGCATCTATTATCACGGATTTCCAAACTAGCTTCCTTTCTACTGGCGTCGGCATCCAGAGCTACACCATCAGCCCCCAGCCGCAGTGACAGCCGCGTTTCAGTGTTGCTGTTGGGCCTCGCAAGTTCTGGGGGTGCAGGGGGCAGCATGTTTGGAACATAAAGGATGAAAGCACATCAAAAACACCTGTGCGCCCTGTGTTCCGATGCTCCTGATCTTACATGTTTTATTTGGTGGCTGTTATCCTGGGAATGGAGATCTTTGTCGAGAACATGTGTGGGGAAGATTTCCATGGCTGCTGCCACACCGCCCCCCTCCCGTCTCCCGTCCCCCGTCCCCGGGATGAGCTCGCTTGGTGTGGTGGTGGCTGCGGCTTTCACCAGATACCAGCAAGGGGCTCCTTGGCAACTGGGCAGATGTGAGCCTCAGCAAACAGCATGGGCGAAACGAGGGGAAGAGAAGAAAGGGAGTGGGAGACGGCAGTCTTGAACGGAGAGCATTTGCCCTACATTTGGTTTACTTCTTTTGGGGGGGGGGGCATGGTTCTTCCCTGGTGGCTTAGACAGTAAAGTGTCTGCCTACAGTGCAGGAGACCCAGGTTCAATCCCTGAGTTGGGAAGATCCCCTGGAGAAGGGAAATGGCAACCCACTCCAGTATTCTTGCCTGGAGAATCCCATGGATGGAGAAGCCTGATGGGCTATGGTCCATGGGGCTGAAAAGAGAGTTGGACACGACTCTAATCACACTAGGACCACAGCCTTGTCTAACTCAATGAAACCAAGCCATGCCTGCAGGGCAACCCAAGACAGGCAGGTCATGGTGGAGAGGGCTGACAGAACGTGGTCCACTGGAGAAGGGAATGGCAAGCCACTTCAGTATTCTTGCCTTGAGAACCCCATGAACAGTATGAACAGGCAAAATGATAGGATACCAAAAGAGGAACTCTCCAGGTCATTAGGTGCCCAATATGCTCCTGGAGATCAGTGGAGAAATAAGTCCAGAAAGAATGAAGGGATGGAGCCAAAGCAAAAACAGTACCCAGTTGTGCATGTGACTGGTGATAGAAGCAAGATCCGATGCTGTAAAGAGCAATACTGCATAGGAACCTGGAATGTCAGGTCCATGAATCAAGGCAAATTGGAAGTGGTCAAACAAGAGATGACAAGGGTGAACGTCGACATTCTAGGAATCAGCGAACTAAAATGGACTGGAATGGGTGAATTTAACTCAGATGACCATTATATCTACTACTGTGGGCAGGAATCCCTCAGAAGAAATGGAGTAGCCATCATGGTCAACAAAAGAGTC